>RJWH01002106.1:0-268288 GCA_004363575.1 Solenodon paradoxus | reverse complement strand
GGGGCGTGCGGTGGAGGTTGCTTATTGTCCTTGGAGTCTGTGGTCTGGAGGAAGAGGAGTGAGAGGATTCAAAAGAGGAGAGATTCAGGAATCCTAGCTCCTGTTCCAGCCCTGCTGCTGCTGAATTATACAAATTAGACAAGTAATTCCATACTCTTTCTTTCATCCAATGCATATTGAGTGCTTTCTGTGGGTCGTGCAGACCCTGTGTGTAAGCGTATACAATTAATAGTGCCTGTCCTAACCCATTAGGATTAGGACTTATAGTCCATTCTGGGCCTTAGTTTCTGGGTCAGTGAAGTGGGACTAAGAGGGGCCCTCTGTGCCTCACAGGGCCACTGAGAGTGGGTGTGAAAAGTTGTGTGGTGTTCTCAGCAACTTCACCCACGAGCCTGACATTGATTTTTCATCTATCTTTTGTACGCATCCACTAGCCAAGATTGGATTGAACTTTATTCACTCTGCTTTTTATTAGGAACATTATAGGCATATCAGCGATGTGTTCCTAACACCCCCTACACACGCGCGCTTTCATCCCGATGTGTCTAAGAATGGACTTTCTAGATATCCCTGGTTTAAGATTATTATACAAGTGAGGGAGTCTACAGAGAATGACAGGAAGAGTGGGGAGCAGAGAGTCCCCAGAAAAATAGAAAAAGCTGGGAAATGAAGGACTTGGCCCACGGCCATGTCAGGATCAGCCCAGGAAGCGCAGGCAGCTCCAGTGAACATTTTACAAACCTCAGCTTGCAAACCACTGCCTATAAACCCTTAACTGAGACAACCATTTTACACTACAAAGTAACCTTTGTGTGTTTTCTTCTATCTGGTCAGGCCGGGGGATCAGAATATAAGGGACCTAGACCCTGTTGTTCCAGAAGCTTCTTTAAGCTAATTGGGGCTGCCTAGCTTGCTGAGCTGGCTACGTAGAGGGACCTTTGGGGGAGCCCTTATTGAGCCCTCCCCTTTGGGGACCCCTGAGCCTTTTTACAGTCACGGCTTTAGTCACTTACCAATCACAGTGGGGTCTGAGGCAGGCATGGTGACGGAGATGGGAAACCAGTCTACTCATGGAGACAGGGCCCTGAAGCGTTTCCGATTTGAAGGTTGGACGTATATACAGATGAGACGGGTTGAGGCTGCTTGGGTCTGGGGAGTGTGGAGGACTGGGAAAGGGTCCTTGGGATAGCAGATGCTCCAGTTAAATTTGAAGGTGAGGTCTGCCCAGGAGGGAGGCAGGGTGAACACAGGGACACGTGGACATTTCCTGTAGCATAAAGGTGCAGGCACCAGGCAGGCTCAGCTATCCTCCACTACAGGTCTGATCTGGATGCAGGGCGAGTGGTGGGTGCTATAGCAGCAGAAACCGGACCACTTCAGGGAGTAGGCCTGGACTGGGAGTGCCCCATTTCTGTGCCTCCCTCTCTTCAGGCCAATGGCACCAAGCCCTGACCTCCTCCCGGGTCCTTGGAATCTCTCCTGGTTGCAGAGAAACCAGATCCTTCACTGCTGGCTCTCCCTGGTGCTGCAGGGAGTGCCAGCCCTCTGTCACTGAGCACAGCCCACCGGAGCCTTGGCCCTGGGTGGACCAGGCCTGTCAGCCCTCATGTTCTCCAGAACCCAAGGCTTCCGTGGTCTAGTACGAGGTACTGAGAATGGCAGCTGGCACCCCACCCAGGTCAGGTGGAGGGCTGCAAAGATGGGTGTCTGTGCTGAGGCATGCTGAGAAAGTGCAGGCCGGGACACTCGGGGTTTTCAGAAACAACCCTGGGAGACATTTGAGCTGTTAAGAGTCACAAAGAGCAAACCTTGGAGGATCAGGGCTAGGGGGCCCTGGAGAAGTATGGGTGCTGGGGCATCTGAGGCAGAGTATGGACAGGGAGTAGGGTTTGGGTTCAGAGGGAAGGCAAGTGAAAGGAAGCATTGAAAATGCTTAGGAAGCAAGGGTATGGAGCAGCCTCTGGGCGCTGGGCATTCTCTCCTGGGATCTCATGGCCAACCTGGGAGAGGTACTGTCCAATCCATTTTTGGCTGAGGGAGAAACTGAGGCACAGAGAAATTGAGTCACTTGTCCAAGGTGACACAGCTGGTGACGGGTAAAGTCTCAACACCTCAGTCCCTCTCCCTGTGCCTAAACTCACGCCTGCCGCATTCCCCCTGGGGCCACAACAGAGTGGGTTCCTTCAGCAGGGCAGGACCCCAGGACATCCCATGGAACAGACAAAAGCAGCCAACTCTGAGTGTGGCTGCAGGCTGGCTGGGTCCTCCGCAGTCAGCACTGTGTGTTGAGCCTCTTAGGTGCCAGCTGCTTGGCATACATTATCTCTGTACTGAGGGTTTGGTTTTGTTTCTCCCGCCCTTCAATCTAGAAGCCGGGTCCTTGGGCTTTATGTGGCTGTACCTTAGCCGTCTTAGCTGCCTGAGCCCCAGAGTACACCTACTTCAGTATTATTAGTTCCATTTATAGATGAGAATCCCGGATTCGATAGTTGAATAACTTGCTCAAATCACACAGGCAAGTAGAGAGTCTAGTCCAAGTACTCAGCCAGCACTCACCTGGCGCTCACCTGGTCCCCTCCTCTCTAGCTCTGAGCTGGATGTACACCGCTCGCTATAAATGTGTGGTCAGGTCAGCGACTTCCCCATGTGGCCTGAGGCATGCAGCTGACAGGGTGTTGTTGGACGGGGCCGCCCATGCTCCAGCCTCCCAGCAATCCTGTCTGTTTCAAAAACTCTGTATAAGCACATCCTAAGCTGCCCAGCAGCAAGTGGCAAAGGGGAGTCAGTTCAACTGAACATCAGGGTGCCCTGAAGACCACCTCTGTGGACACTGGGAAGACTCCGGTGTTCTCCTTCTGAACCACCTGTTCCCACCTTTCCCAAGCAGAAGAGAGGTGGGCAACTGGAGGTGCTGGCCATGAGCCCTCTGGGAGCCCTGAAGCTTGAAGCCCCAGCAGTCAGCTTTCTCAGGTTCTGGGTCTCCAGATGCCTCCATAACCTCCGGGGGCAGGGGGGTGCATGGAGACAGAAGCATGGAGGCCCCTTCAATTAAAACACCACCCAGACGTTCTCACTTCCACACCAGGACCACTTCTGGCGTGACTGTGTTTGGGAACTGACTTGAACCCGGTGTGAGAGGATTTCCGGGGGAAGGAGAAACTGGGATGAACGGGTAAATCAGACAGAGACCCAAGACTAGCGCTAGAAGTGAGGCTTCATTCAGATTCAGATTCCAGCTGCTTTCCTCTTCTGCCCTCTTTTCATTCTGGGAAGGATTTCCCCATTCTCTTCAAAGAAAAGTAATTCACACTGTGTGACTGAGTCTGAAAGCCCTGGGTTCTTGCCCCCACCTTTGCATCAAGTCTATTGTCTCTCAAAGTTTCTTGACCTCTGTGGGCTTCTGTTTCCTCATATACGAAGTGGGGATGCACTCCCATCGCTCAGGATTGCGGCTGAACATGCAAGAGATTGTATTAGACATAATGTGCCCCTCTCCCCTACAATCAGGAAAGAGCCATGCTCGACAGAAACCGAAGCCTCGTGAGGCATCCCAGTGTCAGGGAGGGCACTGAGGCAGACTGAGGTGTGCACCTCACAATTCATGCCTGGAGCATCTCCTGAGCAGCGTGGTCAGACTAGACTGTCAGGGGTGCCCAGTTCTCAACCTTAGCAGCTTCTTCTTTCCTACAAGTGAGCTTACAACCCTCCCCTCTCCTCACTCGATTTTAGAAACTTTCCTCTCATGGTGTCACAGACCAAGATGTGGGCGAGGCCCTTTCACTCAGAGCTGGAGGCAGGGCTGACTCAGCTACATGACAGAGAGAAGTCCAGTGGTGTCACATTATGGGAGGCAGTGCTGACCACAGGGTCTTTGCCCCAAGAAAGGATAAGAGACCAGAATCATAGAACCCTGTGGGTTCCGGACACAACTGAGGGCAGACTGGCCTTCCAGGGAAGGCTGCCGCAGTGGCCATGATCCTGTCTCCTGACTCATCCCACAGCCTGTGGGAAGTTACTATCCCCTACTTTTTATAGCAGAGGTCAAAGAAGTTGGGACTTGCCTGTAAGCACGTTGACTAATAGTTGACAGAGGATCATCCAACCCAGGGCCTCAGATTCCTCCTCCTTCCATCTCAGAGGACTTTCTGCTGTCTCAGAAAATGAAGACTGTTCAGCGTTTCCTCTTCCTCTCTGTGCCTCCATTCCCCGTGTTGAAAAGAGACAGTCCTCGCTATCTGTGTGAAGCCATACCCACCCCTGGTCCAGTTTGCTGTCTCGGCAGGAGTTCCGTTGTGCACAAGGTCTTCTCGGAGGAAGGCTCGGAGTCCAGAGCAGTCAGCTCCGGGACCAGCTGTGGGTACACCAGTGAGTGCCCTCATGGAGTGTGTGCGGCCAGTTCTTCACCTACCGGGTGGAGGAGGGTGGGAGAAAGTCACTGAGGGAGAAACCCTGGCATTCGTGCTTAGAAAGAGTCAACAACCAGTAGGGGTGGGGGAAGGCCCTGGTTTGCAGCATTTGCCTATTCCTGGCATGTAAATGCTCCCACCATAGCCATCTTGAAGCTTCCAATGTATGTCAGCCAGCTTGCAAAGTTCCTAAAAATGTTACAGTTGCCTTTCAACAGAACAAGGTGACTCCAGCCCATGGCTCAATGGCCAGCCCCTGCCCCTGAGCCATCGCTTCTTCCTGCCCTTAGGCCCTGCAGACAACCCTGAGGACTCTGCTCCTGAGCTCCAGTGCTTGGGACATGGAGGTCTCTGGTTCGACAAAGAAATCTCTTTAGAGAGAAAACACTTGTTCTTCAAGCCTGGAGGAAGTACAGAGTCTGCTGAGTTGGCCCCCAGGAGCTAAATAAATTTGAATCCTCACCTTCCTCAGATGCGCTCTGCTCTCTTCTCCCCAACTCCTCTGAGCCCCACGGGGCCTGTAGGGACTTTAGCAAGTGACCACATTTGATTTGCAATTTTATTCTCTTCTTTTCTTTTTAACCCAGTGGCTTTCCCTCTACCTCCTCCCCTCAAATCCTGCCTAGAAGGGAGAGGTGAGAGGAAAAGGAGCAGCTCCCCTCCATTTCTCTGTCTTAGAAGTGCATCTGAAAGGGAGCCCCTCGAAAGTTCCTTTGAGGAGGGAAATGCACCCTAAGTGGGCAGAGCAGAGCATACCAGCCTACCCTACATTTCACCCTTCAAGAAGCAGTGCAGATGGAGCTGTGATTTGCTGTATGAAAGAAACACATTCTGGAAATTTTGTGTTTAATGATGGCAACCACCCCTCCATCTGGGAAGCGCTTTAGAGTTTCCATACTACACTGTACATTCCGTGCTCTCGTCATCGAATCCATGCCTTTGCCAGTGATGTGCAGTGAATAGTGATTATTAATGACCCCTTGTGGTGTCTGAGTCTGCCAGTGTTGGAAGGTACTTCGGATGTCACCAGACCCAGCTACCCAGCTCTAGCCTCCACACCCTTCCACAGGAGCGCAGCTGATCTCCCAGCCTCTGCTTGGCCCCAGAGTGGTGCAAACTAACCACCTCCTGCATAGCAATGGCCCATTCCAGCCTCAGATTGCTGAGGCTTGAAAATGTATTTCTGGGTTGTGTCAAAATCTGTTCTGTGTTAAAGACACTTTATGCATTGTTTGTAGTTTGACCTTCCGGGCCTCAGCACAGAACTGATAGACTCTACTCCCTCATTCAGGTGTTTCCAGCTTCCCCCATTCCCCCAAATCGTTTTGATGCTTTCCAGATTCCTTCAAACATTCCTCAGACGACATAGTATAATTCCTTCTCCAGCTTGGTCAGCAATCTTCTGAATGTACTTTCCTGTACCTCTGGCTGTAGAGTGGGAGGACACTGGAATCTCCCCATGCACTGCGCTTCCATGATGCATCCTCAGATAGCAGGAGTTTGTGTTGTTTCACATTTGTTTGTTTTTCCCACAGACACGTTACACTTTGGACATATTGAGCCTGCTGTCAACTAAAACACTGCTGCTAAACCATGCCTCTGTGCTACACTTACACCATTGATTTTTTTTTTTCTTTCTGGCCCATGTGTTCAAAGTGCTAAATTCCAATTTATTGGGTGAAAATTAATCTTATTAGACAGCCCGTTGCCAAAATCGGTGAAGATTTTTTTGGATCCTAGTCTCAGGTCATCCATACATGTATTGAGCATATTTCTTCAGACTTTCCTTAAATTGCTGGTGAGAATATTGAAGAAGAGGCCTAAGAAGAAAGCATGTGGAAGTCTCCTAGAAACCTTCCTCAAACTGACATCTGTCCTTTCACTGTCCTTCTGCGGTTGTAGTTTACTAATCCATGCAGTTGTCCACTGGACCACGTCCCTCCATGTTTTCCACTGGGATATCATGGGAGATGCTTTGCTGGGGATACTTAAACAATATGTGTCTACTACATGTTCTTGTTATGCTGCTTAGGAATCTTGTTCAATCTAGTAATTGAGCTCCATTGTAGAAGACACTCTCCTTGTGACTTCAGTACCTAGCACCGTTCCTGGAACATGGCAGGGACTCGGAACGTGTTTGAAGAAATCAGTTGTATTAGTGAAGGAAAGAAACTGCCCAGATCAATGTGAAGATGAACCGTATTTATTTTTTCTCATTCCATTTTCTTCTCTATTTTGAAAATTAGAACAGCATTTGTTTCTCCTTTCTCCCTTACAGCATCTCTTTAATACTCATGAATCCTAAGAGGTCACCAATTTGCTTACTGATGAGAAAATAGGAGCTTAGGGAAGAAAGTTAAGTGATTTGCTCAAGGTCAAGGGCTAATAAAGTGATACAGCAGGATTCAAGTAATTATCTGCTAGCTTCAAGGTGCCATGATACTATGTCTAGCCTCTTGCCCCCTGAGCTTGGGAACATACCTCCAGCTCAGCCAACAGTGACAAGGATATTTCTTGCTAAGAGAAAATTATGGGAATACAACATAGGAAAGCAGATATCTCTTTAATAGTCTTAATCTCATTCACCATCCATCATTCATTCATTCATTGATTCAACAGATATTTAATGACTATTCATGACAGGCTGTTCTTTAAAATTTAGACTCTGAAAGCTTAGATTCTGGTTGGGGGCATGAGAAAGAATAACTAAGCATAAGTAGTTCTACAAGGGCTGTGAAGTTTATGGTCATGATAAGACAGAGACCCATTGCTAGAGGCAAAGGGGCTCTATTTTACCCCAAAGATGTGGCATCCCAGCATTGATCTAAATGAAAAAAATAATAAAGTAGCAATGTCTTCGGGACACCGGCACTGGTAATAAAGTGCTTATATTCATGTATATTTTTTCCAGAAAGTGGTGACATTGACCATATGATGAGCTTTGCAGTTGTAAAATATCTGATTCTTTCACAGTGCATTCATTTTCTTATTCGTGCATTCCTTTCCTCAGTGAACACTTAAGTGCCAACTCTGTGCCAGTTGGGTGCTGGGATGAAGGAGTGAACCAGGTTTTAGCGCCGTAGGCAGACAAGGACAGCCAGCCCACTACGCAGTGGGATGGGCCATCGTGCTGTTGTGGACAGGATGGAGGAAGAGAATAATTTGGCATGTCACCATTCATGATGTTTTAGGGGTCCATTTGACCAAACACAATATAATTAAAAAGCATTACATTTTGTAATGATGCCTATCAGAACTTTTAAAGCCATTCAACCATTTCTTTAAATGAAATACTACGCAGAAAGTTCAGCATGTTATATTGAAAGGAGTTGCTTTGGCACAAAATCGGGGGCCTGAGTGCACCTTAGAAAACATGTAACATAGGATGAAAACCTCTGTCCTCAAATTTGTTTTGACTGAGAACAGATATCTGTCCACTGTTCACTGAAGCCTGCTTATCTCCAAGGGTCCAGGTAAACCAAATTTGGAGAATTATTCACTATTCACCTAAACCATTAAAACAGTTACTTCTGACTTGCATTGACTGGAATAAAGTTCTGCTCAAATGAGAAGTCCTTCACATATTTTTTCCTGCTCTTCAAAGTCCTCAAATCAAACTTGTTACTGACCAATACAGGCCCAGTAACTTATAAACACAATTTGAAATTTCATCTTTTGGTTTTTTTCCTGCCTCTGGACAGAGGCTGCTCCCTTAAGTTGTATTAAGATCATCTCTTTTGAAGTATAAAATGGTGTACCACCTGGTTGTGGATGATCTAAATTGTCTTTCTAGAACTTTCTCCCCATTGAAGCAGATGTACGAATGGACGATCGTCATGCACTCACAATTCTCTAACACGCCTTCTCTTATCCACACACATAGGGCAGACCCCACAATTCCAGCTGGGAACCCAGTTATGCTGGCTGAACTAACTCCCCGCCCTCCTTTCTTTTCTTTGCAGATGACGGCAACCGCTCAGGCACCCTCTAAGTCCCAGGCTGTCCACATCTCCACACCCTCTGCTGCTGCCAGCACACCTGTGCCCAGTGCCCCCATTGACCCCCAGACCCAACTGGAGGCTGACAAGCGAGCTGTATACAGGTAGGAGTCACTTCAACCCATCTCTGAGCTCCCAGTCAGCCTCGGGCTGGCTCAGACATGAGAATTAGGTCAGTGGGTGGGTCCATCAAAGTCAAAAGCCAACAGTTCAGTAGTTCTCTCTGCACCACCTTCTCTCTCTGAGCCAGACTTCCCTCAGATGGTCAGCTATGTCGGTCTTGCTACATGGAATGATGTAGGGAGGGATATGAAGGCCTGGGAAGTACCTTCCAGAAGGGACCCCTTCGTCATCCCAACTGGGGATCTGACCCCTAACGAACCCAGAAACCCTCTTTCCTGGCACCATCCCCCATTGTTGGCTTGGCTCCGACAAGCCCACCAGAGAGCCCTGGACATGTGGCAGGCACCACCTAGGAGTTGGTGTGACACAAGCTTTTGTGAGTCTGAAAGTCATTGGGAGAGCTGGTCAGAATGCATATTTCTGCACTCTGTGCTCAGCAATGCTGAACCAGTATGTCAAGCTGTAGAAGAGGGTTATGAATGTTTTAAAAACTTTCCAGGTGAATCAAATCCAGTTGGTCCTTGAGGCACACTTTGATTATAGTAGCTTTTGTTAGTAACAGGTGTTGTGTGCCACTGTGCAGGTCACACGCCCTCCCCCGGAGGGGCAGCTGGACTCAGTTTGCTCTGCTTCAGCCCACACGGCCAGAGAGGGACCCTGAACATGGCAGAAGGTGAAGGCACTCAGGGAATTCCTGTCTGTCTGCTTTGGAGCAGTCATCTGAGGGCAGACCCGAATGCCAGCCGCTTAAGCAGGGATTTGATCATTGCTCTCCATGCGGAGCCCACACCACTAAGAGCAGAAGCCGAGTCAGCGCTCAGCCTTGAATTTGGATCCTTGCCCACGTTCCCTTTGTGAGCCGATCTGTTCACTTCACAGCAAGTGCAGCTTACCTCTGGTGGAGCACCTGTGGGCACAGGTGCTGATGCTGGTAGAATGTGGAGAGCCCACCCAAGCTGAACAGGAGATTGACTCCTTCCTCCTCCTCCCCACTTGACTGTCTTCATGTAATGATGGCAGTGGTTGCTGTCATCATCATCACAGCAGTTTTTTTTGTTATTCAGATGAGTTGAATGCCTCTAGCGCTAAGTTGGGAGTCCAGAGTTGGGGGTCCTGATCCATATGTCCAGGCATGAGGGTCATTCCCAGTCTTGACCCTTCCCCTCCCTGCCTGCAGGAAGAGCACTCTGCTTTGAGCCCCCAACTCCTGGATCTGGTCACAGTACCTGTCAGAGAGGGTGTCACAGTACCTGCCTGCCCTCTCCATTCTCTCATTCCTACTCCACACTGTCAATAAGGAGCCCTGGGCTGGACTCCGGGGGAAAGTGGGTAAGCTCATAAAGGCAATGCATGGGCTCCTCTTTCTCCAGAACCACATAGCAATGCAAACAAGAAGCAGCACTGTGCTAGAGCTTCACAGAGAAGGCTTCGGAGAAGTGGAGTGGATTAGGACCTTCAAGCAGAGTAGAGCCTGATATATTCCAGAAATGACCAGTGACCAGAGCAGCTAGGCATAAGGAGAGGAGGGTACACAGTCACCTGTCAGCTAATCCGTGTGGAGGGCTTGTGCTTCTGTGAGGAATAAAGGAAGGAAGAGGAAGTTAACATGACCTCTGAAAACTGCTTGATGGTCTGATGACTTGAGGGTGCATCCATCATATTCCATGTAGATCTTTGTCACTCCAAGCATGGTGTGACCAAGCAACTCACAGTAAAAATTCAGCATTTTGGGTCCCACTCTTATAAGGATTTATGATCGCAAGGTCCCAGGTGATATCTGTGCTCTCTAGGCTGGGTACTCGTCCTCGGCACTCCAGACCCTAGGAGACAGGGACCTAGGTAAACATAGATCACAGCCTAGAAGGACCTCAGATTAACGATGCAACAAAATGTTTCTGAAAACCTAGACTTGAGTTTTACCTCCTCCATGTCCTAGTGTCTCTGAGCTTTAGTTTCAGAACAGAACTTAGTTAGCAGGTTTGGTGAGAACCAACGAGGCAGTTGTGTGAGCCCCGGGCACTGTGTCTGACACAAGGCAGATGGGTTCCCTTGTCCCACCAGTGGGCTCCAGAGCCCTTCCCAAGATCCCAGGCTCATTCCCGATGCAGGCCACACTGCAGGAGGGTGCGTCACCTGCTCTGTGGGAGCTGCCCATCATGATGGCACTTGAAGCATGAAGGCTCAAGCTTTCCTTTAACCAACAAGCAGAAAGACCTGCTCACTGTCACACCTGAACTTACCTTCTCCTGTCGGGGTGACCACCTGGCCCAGAAGATCTCTGCAGCTGTGTCTGTGTGAAGAGATCTCAAGTCAGATGCCACCAACTGTTCAGACAGCTATGGCAGCTCAGGACCACGGAGTGGACATCAGCACCTAAGCCAGCTTTTCTCTGCTGTCCTTCTGCCTCCTGACCAGGGCCCCCAGCGTTGTCTCCATAACCACGCCCCTTCCATCAGTACCAGCCGCCCTCTCTGCAGTCATCAAGGGGATGTCCAGGGAGGGAAAAGGGGCTCCTGTCGGGTCGGATAATTTTAATTAGATTTGCCGCCTGGGGCAGCCTGACTGCTCCAAAGCACATCAGGGAGTCGGCATTTCATGTCAATAAATGTAACAAGACCCTTTCGATTCAGGTTCTTGCCCGGTACTGATTTTTGGGGACCCTCACCCAGGCTTCTCCCAGAACCTCTAAGGGGGAGACCTCTCCCTGATCAGGACCCTGCAGTGGGGACAGTGTGACAAAAGGGAGGCTCTCAGTGTCCCTGAGGTTTTGTTTATGTATGAAGATGTGTTAGTGAAATATATTGGTTCCTTCTGATGTGGAAACTGTGTGTGTGTGTGCGCGTGCGCACTCTCGTGTGCAGGGGCTAGGAAGGGAGACAGACTCTGTCTTTAATTGGATCATACCAGAGCATCATCTGGACTAATCAGCAAAGCATCCAGGAGCTCCTCTCAGATTAATGATTGCAGTCTAATCCACGCAGACCCCATGATTGGATGCACATCTCGGGTAATTGTGTTTGTGGCCCATGAGCAATGCTGAGGGGGTGTCTGAGGAGAGAGGCCCCATAGAGTGGGGACCCAGCTCAGTTCTCTCCTTCCACAGCCCCGACCTCAACCCGGGAATTTTCCCCTGAAAAGTTAGAATTTAGATTGGACGCCCCCACTGCTCTCCATGCCCCCGGATGATCTTAGGTGTTATGTGCTGTCCCAAACCAGGGTGAGGCTGCAGGCTGTGCTGAGAAAAGGCCAGGAGGGTGAGGTTAATCCAGCTTGGCTCCCTCCTCCCCTCAGTCCCCCTCATTCCCCTTTGAAGTGAGTGGTTCCCATGGAAACTGTGGTGTCCGGGGGGGATGGATGGGAGAGGGGGAGCTAGGCTGGCCAGGTGTGGTGGGGGAGGAGGTTGGCTTTGCTGAGATTGCTGACAAAGGCTGAAAACCTCCCTGAGAACTGGGGAAGTGGTCCACAGGGGACTGAAGAAGTTTCTATCATTGATGGGCAGTGCTGGGCTGAAGGTAGAGCAGGGAGAAAGTGGGGCCAGTGTGCCTTCCTTCTCCAGTAAAAGTGTGGAAAATTGAGCTACAGGCCAGGCAAGAGGATGATCGGCTGCTGTACCCCACCTTCCTCCTTGGTGACATTTTTCACAGTTGGTGGTGTCCGCATCACTTCTGTTCCCCACACTAGATCATTAGCTCCATGAGGGCAAAGTCTCTATTTTATGCATTGATTTATCCCCCACCTTACACGTGCCTAGGAGTTGGCAGCTTGGATGAAGTGTGCACTAAGTTGGTGATTGCTGAATGGGTTTGTTACGCCATCAGTATACCATGGATCTAAGCTGGTGAGCTGGCCAATTAGTCTGGGGCCAGAAGGCAGGGGAGAGCCCTGACTTGTAGCCTTTGCCGGTTTCTGGGTGTAAATGCGCCCACCACAACCCATTTCCAGTTACCACATGATACCTCTGAACAGACTTAGGAAAAGAGGCACCCTGTTGGATCGCAACAGTCTAACGTGTAAACCCCACACAAGTACCCAAGTGACAGGTGCACCGTCTGTTTTTAAATGGTTCAGCACATCTTAGAACTGATTCTTTGGAATGGTTTTACCTTTCGCCATGATTCTACATTCCTTGGTCTTCACTGTCCTCCCTTCTCTCCTCCTGAATCTTGAATAAAATGTTCTCTATTTATGAATTAATACAGAATGGCACCTGGTATAACGTGAGTACTTTAAAAGTGTTTGCAATTGTGATTTATCACCTCAGTACCAAGGCAGTGAAGTTTTCTCCTTCCTAGATTCTACCAGCACGGTTGATCTCTCTCCATCTGCTCTAATAAAGCCCTCCCCTCACCCCAACTTCCCCACATTCTCCAAGTAGATCCCAAGCCTTTCTTGGTTTATCCTGAATGAATGCCTTCTTGAATGCTCTAGAAGCCTTGCATCAGACCAATCTACCTCTTCTTTCTTTTCTCAGCTCTCAGAGCCTTGACCTTTCCGTATATAAACATCTCTAATTCCTCATGTCCATCTCATCTCTGTAACCCCTGACTCAGAGCTGCTGCCTCTATGTGATCTATCCCTAGGCAGCTTATGCCTAAGTCCAGTTCTGTCTCAATAAAAGCAACAGACATTCCTAGAGTCCTGTTTCTATTACACTTGTTCCTTTCTCACCCAGACTGGGTCCTTCTAGAATCCACACTCCTTTGAGGAAAGAACGCAACAGGGCAGTGGGGTGGGTCCTGGTGGCTCCCTTGAGACCATCCTTCAAGAGGTCACTAAAGTTCCAGACTTGATCCTGAGTGTCCTGTTGCTGGAGGTGCAAATACAGTAGAGCAGCCAGCTGGGCCGGAACCAGCTCTAGAAAGAGTCCTGGTGATAACTAATTTTGTCATCTTCTCCACGCCTCTGTTTTCTCTTCTGTAAAGAAAAATTAATAATAAGTTAGGCTCAAACAAAATAATAGAGTTTGCACAGGGTTGCACTGGGGTTTGGTGGGGTGACAGGGTTTTAGACAGAGGGGCCAGCTTGTGTCCCTTTGCCCTGTTGAGGGTGTAAGGCAGTCTAGCGAGTTAAGGGGGTGGGATTCAGGGGAAGAGCATGACTTTGGACTCGGATTGCCTTGGTTTGCATTCGGGCTCCACCACTGGGCAGTAAACCTTTTTGGGCTTCAGTTTCCTCATCTGTGAAATGGGGAGAAAGCAGCTCTCTCTTCATCAGGACTATCATGAGGATCAAATGAGAGGATGCAGGCAAAATGCTTGGTAAAGCTCCTCATGTATGGTGAGCTCTCTGGAGGCATTAGCTGCTATGTTTGGAGCTGGTGAGGCTAGACGGTAAATGCTGGGATTCACGCAGCCAAGTCCAGCCGGAAAAGACTCCCATTCAGTAATTTCCAGTCTGCGATTCCATTAGCCACTTACTGAGCTCCGCTATGTGCAAAGCATTGTATGAAGTTCCGAGAGGAGTTCTGAATGAAGAATTGCTCCAGTGAGCAGGGGAAAGATGGACACAAAAAGTAGCTGTGATGTACACTTGGGACGTAGTATGGCCTCAAAAGAGTATTTGTGGAATTGACTACAAGACACTGGGCCTCAGTCGTGTGGGAGCCGTGTGCTGCTTTCCCAGGTGAAAAAAAAACCCCTGGGAAATGCTAGCCAAGCTGCCTTCTCTAGGGTGAGCTGGCAGACAGGGAAGGAGAGACGAGCTCCCTAGGTCTGGGGCTGGGCCCCACGGGTACTGTCCTCTTTAGCAGCCGCCTGGCCAGGACTCTGGGAACTGGCACTTCCTAATGAAGTGTCTTTGAGGGAACTCTTCCACCTTGTGACCAAAGGGTGTTCTGGCTCCAGCAAGTTGACCCCGGGGCTTCACCCCGTGCCTTCCCTGGCTGGTGCTGCTCATTCCTGGAATGTGCTGGGTGAGGCAGCCTGAGAACAGGGCGGGAGGAGTTCAGTCGTTCCAGGGGCCAGGACTTCAGGACGGGGTGCTGGAAGCAGATGTTCTGGGCTGCATTCTGGGCCAGGTTTAATGGCCTGGGGCCCTCGCAGACATGCTGCTTTTTGAAGCAGTTGGCATCAGAAATAACATCTCAGCTGTTGACTACAGTCAGAGGAGTTATCCCGCTGGAGCCATATTCTGGAAGTGAAACCATGCTCAGTTCTCCCCTAGCACCAGGCAAACCTGTTTCCTGCCCTTCCTACCGTCACCCCCAAGGCCCCAACCCAAGCCCAGCCTCCACATGTGCTGCTGGTAGGCCCAGGGACTCCAGCTGCCCAGCCCCAAGGCAGCTGTGCTCAGCGGCTCCCCCACCCGGCCTAGGCAGAGCTGAGAAGTCCAAATCCACCATCAAGACATGCTGATGAGCCATCTCAGAGCTCCGAAACCTCATGGCTGCTCTCCTCACAAGGTTATGTTAGGATTAAATGAGATAACCAGAGCTAACAGCTGACAGAGCTTGGCATGGTGACCTTCGCAGTAGCTGCCATGATAAGTACTGGACTGGATCTGTACCCCTTTTCCACAAGGAAGACAACCAGCTTTGGGGCCTCCCGCTAGTGCAGTCAGGGTGGGGTAAGGCACCGGGCCTTGTCATAGCCAAGTGGAAAGAGCATAAGACGAAGACTTCAGTCTAAGTTCTTACTCTACCACCGGGCTAAGTGTTGAGCCTCTTTAGATTGGCTTTCCCAACCCAGAGGGTAGGCATCAAATGAGAACATGAAAAATCTATAAAAATGTTCAAGTCCTCTCCAAACACCACATGAGTTTTATTTTGAAAGAAGCTGCTCTTGGAAACTCATTTGATAAAACAGATTCTCTCGTGTTCCATGGAAGGACGTGGCAGCTCAGTTCTGTGACCTCAGGACACATGGGCTCAAGGACAGTGGAGAAACAAAAGGGACAAAGATGCAGTGGTCCCAACAGTGGTTCCACATGGGTGCGTGGGAGATGGTGAAGAACCCAGGATTTGGAATTTGGAAACCCAGATTTAAATCTCAACTCAGTCACTTACAAGTTTGATGTCATTAATCACACAGCAGCCCAGTTTGCTAATCAGTAAAAAGGAGATAAGAACATTAAGCTGCTGAAATGTAGCCAGCAATGGAGAAGTACTCTGTAACTTAGAAAGCACCCCAAATCTCTGGGCCGGGGTGGCTGGCCACTGCCAATGACCACGGCACGTGAATACAACTCCTCTCCACACGCTCCCCATTCCTCTGAAGCTGGGAACGGGCTGAACTGGTGGCTTGCAGAGAAGCTCTGACAGCCTCTCAAGAGCTGCCTAACCTCTTTTCTGTGCCTGAGCAACCGCTCCTTAAAACGAAGGGGCTGAACATGAGATCTTCGAGGCCTCACTTTTCAGTTCTTGGCATTCTGGCTCTTGTAGACGAGTCTTAACATTCACTTAGTTGAGATTTCACGTTTTTGTTTTTTTTGTGTTTTTTTTTTATGTGTCAGGAGGGAGGAGGTGTGGGTACATGTGTGAAGGGACAGAACGGACCGTGACTGCCCTGGGCCCCACACTTGCCTGGAATGGACCTGCCCACCCACCTGGGGGAAGAGAGCTGGTTGGGGCCCAGGAACTGTAGCAGATGCAATTCCAATTTAGCAACGCAAAGAAGTCCTCTCCAAGGCAACCCAGGCGCACACACCGCCCACTGGGCAGGACTAAAAATACCCCTGCATGGTTCCAGCGTCACACCTGAAGTAAAAATACATCCAACCAGGAGCTGCTGGCTTCTTCTCCCTCGCTCCTCTCTGCTCCTCCATCTGCTGTCTTGAAGGGGAGAGAAGCAGAGGGCTAGGCGAGCCCTTCCTCATACACACTCCCCTCCCGCCAGGACCCTGCAGCCCACATCCCCCACCCACACATGCCCCAACAGAACTCCAGGAAGGCACGTCCTTGCGTAGCAACTGTGGCTTGAAGCTGCCAGATGGCAAAATCCCATCTGAGCACCAAGAAGGGCTGGCTTCTAAGCCTGAAAGAGCTTGGGGATTGTGTCTTGGAACCTACATTCCCATAGCCAGTGCTACTTCATTCATTCATTCAGTTGTTCCATTCATCAATTTGACAAATATCTACTGTTCCTCTGCTGCGTGCCAGACACTGTGTTTGACCCTTGGGCATTCAGAATGAGATGAGAAGAGAGCATGGCTCAGGGAGGCTCACTGTGTCATGAGGAAGACAGATCTGGGCACGAATGGTAGTTGGTAGAATTTAATAAGTATCACAAGGGAAATGAAAATAAATTCTTCTGGCAGTACTTTCTGGTTTAAGAAGATGAGGTTCTGAGTTCTGATAAATTGTAAGTTGCCCCTCCTCCTCCTCCTCCTACCCTCCTCCTCCTTCTCCTGCTTCTCCTTCCTTCCACCTCCCCCTTCTCTTTCTGTGACTCTATTTGAATTGGCACGTGAGCTTGGTTCCCTGCCAAATGAGTCAGTGAAGATGGGAATATAAGTTTATTGAAACGGATGGTGTCAATATTGCTCTGAATAAAAAAATGTGCCCACACACTATTCCAGGGAAATGGAACAAGCATTAATTAATAGCTTACTAAGTGCCAGACACTCCATGTCTCTTCATTTAAGCCTTACAAGAACCTGCAGGTAGGTGGTGTTATTCCTGGTCTCTGGAAGAGGAAACTGAGGCTCAGAGAAATCCCTGCAGCTATTTCACTCCAAAGTCCATGCTTGTTCCAGGTCACCTATCTTGAAGTCAAAGTAGAAACCCCAAAGTATTTCCTAGGATGCTGTGGGGAGGCCCTGGCTTCTCTGGGGAGAGCCCCTCTGTAAGCCTTTGTACAGGGATGGCATTTTGAGTGGGATCTGAAGGTTACTGGAAGGAACAGGTAGAGATCCAGGAACACGCAATTGAGGCGGAAGGAAAGGGAGCACAGCAAGTTCTGTTGTCCTGAGCTAGTGAAGGGGGAACACGTGCGAGGGCCGGGCCACCTGCCTTCCCCCGTCACAGCCTCTGTTGAGCTGAGAAACACGGAAAAGGAGGCTCAGGTCATGCCGTGACGCCCCCTGGATGCTCATCTGAGAATTCAGGCTTTATCTCATCAGCATCTGGGAGAAACTGCACTATAGTTCTCAGAATAAATACTTGGAATGCACCTTCTGGCTCCGAGCAAAGGGACAGGGGCCGTCCCAGAGAGAGGCTGTAGGGTAGAGAGGGGCTTTAAGCTGGTGTTCCCAGTGCTGTGATCCCAGTGGCACTAGAAAGAAGGGTCAAAGTACCAGCCCCGGGCAGTTTCTAGGGCCTTTGGAAACTTGAGACGCTCGCCCTTTGTGTCAGTAGGGCTGGGCTGGGTAGCTGGACAGCCAGCCTGGTCACTGCTTACCCCACCTGACCTAACCTTACTGGTCAAATAGACTAATGTCCTCAGGAGCAGACTGTTCCTGACCATGCCTCTGGTCCCACTGGCTTATCACAGAAAATCCCCACCCAGAAATGTTGCTCCCCTACCATATATCCCACCTTCTGGACCCCACCTATTCATTCTCCTCCCAGCTAAGCAGTTCTTGGAGGCTCTGATCACCCCCGCCCCTAAACACGCTCACCCTGTCCCCGTTGGAAGAAACATCCAGGGCCCAAGGAGGGGGTGAGTGCTGGCACTGGGCTTCCTCTGCCATCTCCTCACCTCCCCACCCCAAGATGAATCTAAGCTGTGAGATGAGGAGAAGGTTGGGCCTGGGGGCTCCAAGGTCAGTTGCAAGGGGAGGAGGTGGACAGCCAGGCAGGCTGCCACACACTTGGCTGGACCCATAATTGAGGTCTGCCGTCCTGGCCAAGGTCACAAGGGAGGCAATGGCAGAGAGGCTCGGAAGTGACTGAGTGGCATGACTGTGAATCACAAGGTTTATCACCCAGAAAGGGAACTCAACACTAAAGTCTCCTTCTGCGTGTGGCCAGCCTCATGTCCCCCCAGCCCCCAATCCGTGGTGCTGTTTCTGTCTCCATATCTAATCTCTGTCTCTCATCTTCTTTGTAGCTTAGCCTCTCATAGTTCTATATTTTCACATGCTTTCTGTTTCCTGTCTCTGATTCTGTTTCTAGTTTCCTCTAAGAAGGAAGAATGGTTAGAAGAAGAACAACAAAAAAAAGTTTTTTAAACACAGGTTGTCCAAGGAGGAAAGCAGCGACATAGAAAAGGGTCCAACTCTCTTTTCTTGAATATTTTTAATGAAAGGAAACGCACTTCAGCCTTAGAGAGGGATTTGAAGTTAGGAATGAGTGTAAGAACTACTGTGGAAGCTGTGGTCTGCGTCCTGGGAGGTCTTTGAAAATGTTAGGAAACGCATCAGGCCCATTTATGTGACGAATATCTGTCGTGAGGTGGGGCCGAGTGAAGTGCACTGTGAATTCTCTTCTGCCTGGGGATGCTCTCTAAAACCAATCTAGACATGTGTGGCGGGGGCCGGGGGGCGGGGTGGGGGGTCTCTTTTCCCTGAAGGAAAAACGAGGACTTGAGTGAGGGGTCAACCTTTTTGCTGCTAGAAAGACTGCCATGTATATCTGCAAAGGCCTTTGACCAAATCCTGCCCCGGCTCTAACCTGCTCTCAGAGGGCAGACCCTGTGTCCTGGCACTACACTGGCCATTCCAGGCCAGCCAATTTGGGTGATGTAAAAAACACGAAGGCAGAAATGTCAGAAGTAATTAAACCCAACGATGGCTTAAACCCCTGTAGAAATCAACACATCCGGTTTAATCACCTTCTTAAGCTAGCACAAGACTGCAATTCTGTGGAGAGGGGTTCTTTATTTCTTTGGATCGTTAACAGGAACTGCATATCTTGAGCTTGATTTGGGTTCAGATGCTCCTGGGGAGAGTTGATGAGGGTGGGGGTGGGGACAGGGACTCAGAAGAAAGGAAAAAAAAGAATACATGCTATTGGAGATCATGGCTTCTTCCCCTCTCACGAGCCACGCATTTCCCCCCACTCCTGGCTCAGTCCACACGCACGGTGGAGGCTCCCGCCCTCCCAGCACCCAGGCAGAGGCACAATGCTGAATGTGCTAAATTAGGCCATTAGAGAAATTCATTTCTCTTTATTAGTCTGTGTCAAATCCTTTTTATTAGTGGCTGGAAACGACCTCTCTTCTGCAGTAAAATGTCATGCCAGTTCACTTCTTTTATTTGTTCTGCACTGACGAGGCTCAAACTCTCCCTGAATTAGTGCAGTGAGATTTATTTCCTCCAAATTTTGAATGGCTTAAGAGAGATTGGGGTGGAGGGGGCGGTCAGGCGGGAGGCACCATGGGGCTTGGGGAGCAGAGAAAGATCAGGGAGATAAGAACTCCGAAGGTGAGCTCTTCTGGAGGTCAAGTGTCCCGGGCTCTTTGGAAATAAAGAAGAGTGATCATCTTTCATATCTTGCTCATCATGTCTGGGCACTGGGAACCAGTCATCGCATCTCTGCATCTAGCTCAGAAGGGTATTGATCACAGTGGGAGAGATCTGGACCTCGTGGGAGCAGCTCCTTAAAAACCCATGTTCTAGTTGAACAACCTACAGCTTAAGGAAGGCCAAAACAACAAGAGAGCAGAACCAATATCCCACAACTAAGTGGACATCCTTCCCATCCCATGCTGGGCTCACACAGAGCACTGATGACCCAGCTGGCCAAATGCCCATCTCTCAAGAGTCCCTGCCCTATGCATGGCACCCCAACCCACCGTGTAACTGGGGCTACTGGAAAGGACTCCTTGAGAGTGGCTTCACTGCCAGCCTTCTGGAGGGTAGCTTAGACATAGAAGCAACCCTAGGCTGGGCAACTGGGCCAGGGACTGGGATGAGGCTAGGAACAGCCTCAGAGAATCCCATGGCATGAATTTGCCATGGAACCAGCTGAGTCATGGGGAAGCTAAGTATGTCTCTCAGGGGGTATCTCAGCAGTCACCACACTTGAGGTGGCAGGTAGTCATCCGGGTTTATGGAGGGATCCAGGCAGACAGAGCATAAGAGCCCTAGGCAGCCCCACTGGCTGCTGTGGCTCACATGCAAAACTGGGGGTACATTCAGATTCCACCCAAATTCTTGGCCCAGAAGTTCAGGCATGAGGGTGGGTAGAAGCCTCCGGGAAAGTGGGGCAGGTATGAGGAAGGAGAATTTGAATACAGATAGTGCAGCTCAGGTAGAGAGGAGCTAGACAGAGGCCATGCTGGCACCCCTGAAGCCTGCGCCATGCTCCAGACT
This sequence comes from Solenodon paradoxus, assembly GCA_004363575.1. Lineage (NCBI taxonomy): Eukaryota > Metazoa > Chordata > Mammalia > Eulipotyphla > Solenodontidae > Solenodon > Solenodon paradoxus. The sequence goes on along the minus strand of RJWH01002106.1, from coordinate 247,569 downwards.
CCACGCCAACTTGGCGGAAGAGGGAAAGTGTGTCCTCCCAAGAGATGGCAGAAACCTTAGAAAACACCCCCAGATATGCCCCTAAAATATAAGCATACACATATTCTGGGGAGGTCTGACACCTGCAAGTGAGGTTTGCAAAAGGGACCCATGATATGGCTCTGTATGGAAGATGCACTCAGTTCCCCAGTGTAGGTGACAATGAATCATCCTCCCACACCCATCCCCAGCCCCCAAAGCCCAGCTCTGTCTGGTCCTGTGACCTGATGTCTGCCAACCTCTTCAATCTCATCTCCCGCCATCTCTCCTAGCTACTTCACTCCAGTCACAGACATCTGGATTTTATTCCACAAATGTGGAATAAATTCATTCCCAGCTCAGATGCTTCACTCTTTCCTCTGCTGGGAATGCCCCTCCCTCAGTTCTCTGCATGACTGCCTCCTCCTTCTCGTTCAAGGCTTAACTTAAATGTCACCTCCTCCCAGAGGTCCTCCTAACCACTCTGAGGGAAGCTTCTCCTCCCCGCAGGGGCAAGACAGTGACCAAGGAGATGGCCCTACCCCACCTCTCCCTACCCTACCTCTAGTGCTAGCAGCTGGAAGACCCCGTCACCAGCAGATGCCTCTTACCCCACTCCTCACACCCTCATACAGTGTACCCAGACAACCCCCACACTTAAATCGCATACAGGTAGCAGCATGTGCACACACATGGTTGCACCATGCAAGATGTGTGCATACTGTATCCACAGCACATGGAATCTACACCCCAGGTTCGTGCCCACAACTGACATATGCATGCATGTTACAGAGATACCGTACTGCATACACACATAATAAACACACGCAGGACAGTACACTCACAATGCTCACACTCACAGCTACATCCAACCCAGGTGCACACTTGTGCACACACACGCACGCACGCCCAGACCATCCCCTCTCCATTCGCAGCTTCTCATCCTTCCTCCAGCCAGTAAGGAAGGAGCCTGCAGTGACCAGCGGGCTCTGCCTGGGGGTAGGGCGGGGGGGGGGGGCTGCACCCCCACCACCTGGCGCGATGCTGCGGATTATTAGTTCCTGGTAATTTAGTGCCCTTGTACAGAGTCGATTTGTGCCTTTCATTCCTAATTGATCTAGTGGCTGTTTAAATGGCAGCAGGCATCTGTTGAGAGTAGGAAGGTTCATGAGGCGCAATAATTCATAACACCGCCTGAAATTTGCCTTTCATGTCCCTCAGCTAAACCACTGCAGGGCTCTGCTTAAATTATAGCCACTGAGGCTTTCTTTGATATTCCACTCAGGGCCAGGAGAATCTTGCATTAAACTGGGATCAGGTTAGATTAGACTATAATATGCTGCGGTATTAGTGGCTGCAAATGAAGACTTAGACTGGAGTTTAACCCCTTCACCTGGTTTTCTCTAGAATGGCTAAGCACACCCATTGTTTTCCCTACCAGCTTCCTGCTGGAACTGAGCACTGAAAAGATCTCCCAGCAGTTTAGGATTGCAGATGGGCCACCCTGAGATAGTGGCCCTTCCCCCTCCAGTCTGTAACCCAGCAGCCTGGGACCAGCTGCTGGTGCATCAGTTCCCATACAGGAGCCTGGAAAGAGTGTCCCGGGACAGGGCACGTCTGAAGCAGGGATTTGCAGCCCCTCATCTCCCAGGGCCCCTGAGTCTGGGTAGAATGGCCTATAGGTGAGAGTATGAATGTGAATGGGGTTAAATATGGTCTTTCTACCTAGAATTTTAAGAATCTCCGAATGGGATGTTCTCCTTGGAGAGGTTCTCTATCTACCTACAAACACTGTGTAGCCTGGGTGGCCACTTCTTTTCTTAGTGTATTTAATCACAATATGCTAGAGGGGAAAGCATAATCTGTTTTCCTTCTCAGGACTTACTGTGCTTTCCAATATGGTAGCCACCAGACACAATGTGACCGGTTACTTAAATTAGAGCTAAATGAATTCAGCATAAAATTCAGTGTCCTAGGCACAGCAGTCTTTCAAGTATTCATTGGTCTCCTGTGATTAGTGGCTGCCATGCTGGACAACAGATACTGTAGAGCATTTCTATCTAATAAGGAAACTTTTATTGGATAATGCTGGATAGAACATCGTCTCTGGCCCAAGGACCAGACCCAACACATGTATTTTCTCCTTTTCAAACTTATAAAAAAGGAGCTAGATTTCATGGCCCCAGGGGAATGAGGGAAGAGTGCGATGTGACGATGCTATTTTGAACCCACAGTAGAGAGAATGGGGTCTCCAATGTCCAATGTAACAGCCCATGCACACACACGCAATTATGCTGGATTTTAAATTGTTCACACACAGTTGTTCACAAATGCTGCAGAGAAATAAAAATAATATGCAGTTACACATGCAAATAAGTATGTGCATGCACACAGACATTACACACACACACATATTGAAATCCGTGTACCTCTGCTAGATTCAGGACAATGATGAATAAGGTGAGCTTATATTATATTATTATATAGCTCACCTGTAGTGGGGAAGGTAGATGTTGCAGAGTGGGGTAAGAGCCTGTCAAAGAAGCTTCCCAGAGTTAAAATCTCAGTTAAGACCCATAGAGCCATTCAGGTAAGCACTGTAGCTTATGCAGTCCACCACAAAATCACACACATGCGTGTGCACACACACACACACACACACACTTCATACTCACATACTCTCCATTCACTCTTCATTGTCAGCCCCTGAATGTTTATTAAATGCCCACTATGAGTATGCCGGGCAAGGGCCTAAGCATACCACGGTCATTAAGACGCAATCTTGGAGGAAAACAGTGAACAAATAATGATGCAAATAATCATTTAATTAGAGTTGTCCAAGTGTCTGATGATGGATGGGAAAGTGCAGGGAGATGTTACACGTGTAATTGGTGTCTGACCTACACTTGTTCAGTCAGCATATTCAGGACAGAGAGAGACATCCGCCCACATGTGGACAAGTATTCAGGCTCACACATACCTCTGCATATACTCACAAGCACCCAGGTGTGGGCTCCTATCAGTCAAGAATGGGTCAATGACCAAGAACACTCATGTCCAGGATTTTTCTGGACACAACTCACATTTCCATTCCAGGTTGACCTTGAACCAGAAATGGGTATCTACTTCTTTGAAGGGTCGTACCCATCAACTGTCACATATATTCATGCAGCTGATCTGACCAAAGAGAAAAGTTAGGCACCCAGTGGAAGGAGCAGAAGCTCTCTGAGGCCCTAGGAACCCAGACACCGAATCCTCCGCACTGGGACATGATATGCTGCCGTTTTGGCTGACCGTGGGGACTGGGGATGCTCTCAAAGAGTAGGACTCTGGGAGCAGGGATGGGAATGTGGGACAGGGACGATTCTGAGTCAGCAGCAGCCTCTGTATGTGCGCATGTGTGAGCTGTTGCTGTCCCCGCAGGCACCCTCTTTTCCCGCTCCTGACGCTGCTGTTTGAGAAATGCGAACAGGCCACCCAGGGCTCTGAGTGCATCACCTCCGCCAGCTTTGACGTGGACATCGAGAACTTTGTCCACCAGCAGGAGCAGGAGCACAAACCCTTCTTCAGCGATGACCCAGAACTGGACAATCTGGTAAAGACCCTCTCCTCCCCACCCTGACTGAGGAGTTCCTACTCTCTGATCCCCTGCAGATGCCCTAGAAATGATCCTTCCATTCATTTATTCATTCATTCAACAAAGAATTTGTTTGGTGCCTTTGGTGCCTAACAGAGAACCATTTTTTTTTTTTTTTTAAAGAGGAAGGAAGCAGGCAGAAATCAAGGCAAGTAGGTGGGTGGGGAGAAAGAAAGACGAGGATGAAGCATTATTTATTTACTTATTTATTTGTTCATTTTGATTGTACTCCCCGGTCCCAGGGTGGTGAACCCAGGTCCTCGGGCTTTATGTGGACTATACCTCAGGTGCAGGCATAATGCCTGAGCCACCAGGGCGTGCCTAGAGGACCATTTCCAAGTTCCTTAAACTGCACACACAGGTTCTGCTGCCAAAGCGCTCCCCTGCTCTGCTCACGGCAGCAGCAGCGCTCAGTCCGCACTCCTTTGCAGTGCAGACAAATGTTGGGGTAGCTGTTCTAAGGACTGGAGTCCTGAGTTGTTAGTAGAGATGTTGATGACTGGTGTGCTGCAGGGTGGAGGAGGAGGGTGACAGGCGTATCACACACCCCAGTAGGAGATCTGGAGACAGCCATGCGGAGACCAGCAGAGCTCCTGCCCATTCAGGGGGACACAGTCCACCAGGCTCCCAAACCTAGTTTGTCATCCAAATCATCTCTACAGTTTAAAATCAAACATATTCCTGGGCCCCACCACTTGGGAACTGTGATTCTATAAGTTTGTGAATCTACATTTTTTCAAATTTCCTGGGCAATTGCAGCCATCAGTAAGGTTTGCTAACCTCTGGAATAGATGACATCTGAAATTCTCGTCTAGGGAATTGTTAGACAGAGAAAGAATAGAGAGGCCGCCCCATCCATTCATCATGAGAGAGCATCATGCTGGAATTAACCAGAATTCTTGATTTTTGTGTGCGTATGGGAGGGGTATCCAGATTATGCACAGTGAAGATGGAAATTCTGCATATCTCTCCCCTATAAATCAATTGATCATAGTGCTGACTGCCTAAATCCAGAGTTTAGCTGGTACCTGCTCCCCAAAGGGAAACAGAATTCAAGAAGAAAATGCGCCTCAGAAAAAGGAGAAAAGAAAAATACACACATGTATGCACCCATATACATGTCCTGTGTGTGCTGACATGTACGTGATATCACACAATGAACATACGACATGTTTAGATACATACTCGTGTGTGCATACAAATACACACGTGCACTTGTGTGCATATCATACACACATGTATGATGCACTTATGATACACGTGTATGCACCTATACATTCACAGGTACACATGTAAATACACATGCACGCACACTGCACACATGTACACACATACACATACCCAGTGCACCTGCAGAACAGATTTAAATGACTTGGATACTCTTTGTGTTTGAATTATCCAGCCCATTGCTTCCAGGTGAATAAAGTTCTTTGCAGAGTCCAGAAGAGCTACCCAGAGAACCCACCCTGGCCTGGAAATGTGTGAAGTGTTAGGTTGAGGCTGTAGTTTAGAGCAAGGGAGCAGGCCTTGGTCAGAGGAGAATCACTGGCCTGCAGTAGGGTAGTTAGTATAGGTCTCTGAGGGCTCCAGCTCCAGCTCTGTCATCCTGGTCCCCTCCCCGGCCTGGGACAGAGCAGAGACTACTTACTGGCTCTCAGGCCCCCTGAGGGAGCTTCCCCTTGATTCTCTAAATGGTGGAGTAGTAAGTGCAGGCTGCTCTGCCCTGCCCTGCAATCAGCTTCTCAGGATCCCAGAACTGCAGGTGACAAGCAGGTCTTTAGACCCTAGACCCACAGCAGTCATGGAGCCAGGAGCTGGGGCAGCGATCTCTGTGGGCCCTGGAACAGGTCTGGGAGGTCAGGGTCCACTCCCCTCATGTGGCACAAAAAAGAAACTGGAGCCTAAGTCAGAAGAAAAACCTAGAATAGGGCTGAGTAATGGGGAAGAATTTAAATCTTTCTTAAGAACCACGGGTCCTGGGAAAATAAACCTTATCTACATGGAAAAACCACCAAGGACGACCTCCTAATCTAGGAGAGCCTGGACGACACGAAAAGTGGGTAACCCCATGCTCTCCCTTGCCAGCACTACCTGGGTTTTGTTTATTTAAAGAATCAGATTCCTCGATTCAATCCAACAAAACATGGCTAAGTATCTGCTACATGCCAAGCCCGACCTGGAGATACAGATGTTGTAGAAGCTGCCCCAGTGTTTTTTTGTCTCAGGTGACAGGGCTCGGAGTGGTCCAGTCAGCGAAGTGATACTTAGACATTCCATCCACTTCCACAAACTGAGTTGCCCAGCGGAGTTAGCCAACAGTCAAGACTGCTGGACTGAAACAGTTCTTTAAGTAGAGAGTACACCGAGGGGCACAAGACCTGAGCCTGGCTTCATTGCTTATTTTCTGGTGTCTTTGATGACTCAACTCTTTGGAAGCTCAGTTTCCTCATCTGTAGATCCAATACACCTATCTCCTCTGGATGTAATAGAAAAATTAATGCAACAGCTTGTACAGCTACCTGGCTCTCTAAAATGTGTGGCATCTAGAAGGTTAATTTTACGTGTAATATCATTAGACCATGGCATTCCAGCTTCCCAAGCTCACCTCCTGGTCATCAAAGACACTGGCATGACTGGGACCCCGAAACTTTATTTGGGGAATCAAGCAGTGCCCTTTGCCAGCCCACTTGTAGACCTGTGAGGGGAGGGTAGAGAGGAAGGGGCCATCATTAGAACAAGAATCATGCAGCCAGCACAGCCGAGATGCACATAATTAGAAATTAGAAAAAGGTCAAATCACGTCATTATCAGCTCAATCAGCTGCCGAGTGCCACAGCCAGTTAATTTGGCATCTGTATTTTTTACAACCCCGCACACGTAGCCCAACGGACTGTAACTCTTTATCCGGACAGATATACTGCGCAGCGGAGCAGGGACATAAAATGAGAGACCCCAAGCAAATGAGCTGAGATAATTGAGAGATTTATTTTTTATATATATATGTGTGTCAGGGTGGCTTTCCTTTGCCCTTGAATATTGACTTTCATAGATGGGATTGGCAGGAGGACAGTGGGGGTGCCCCCGAAACTTTGCCCCACCTTGGGCCCCTGATCCTCCTTTCTCCCAGCTCCACCAGGCCCACCATTTGGAACTGAGTCCTCCCACCTCCAGCTGGCCACCTCTTCTTCTCCGAGCATATTGCCTTGAGGTGCTTTCCCCTGTGATCACTGTCTGTTGGTCAAGTCCCTAAGGTAATGGCTACCCACATCCTCTCAGAGCTGCCCCAAGATGAGAGAGGCTTCCAGATTAGAGGTGTCTGCTTAACCAGTGGCTCCCCCAGCACCTCTGTTGGGAAAGGAACTGAGAATTATGAAATGTTAAGGGGAAACACAAACTGGAGAGAAGCCCATTTTATAGATGGGAACACTGAAGTCCAGAGAAGGAAAGTGACCAGTCAGGATCAGAACTCAGGTCTGCTGACAGGCCCCTTCTATTGCATCCTACCACTTGGCTTCCTGGGGCCAAAAGCCCTCCCTTCCAAAGCACATCGCCCAAATGTCCCCCTGGCCCACATTCTGACCCTCTCTGCTTCCCCATTTCAGTGCAGTGGGGAGAGGGGTTACTTCCCACCAGCCACCCTCATTGGCTGAGCTCTTGGGTTAGCTCCCCTGGGGCTCCCTCCACTGCAGTCCTCACACCCACCCAGTGCCTGCTCCAGGCCTAATTTCTACCTAGTCTCCTAAGTCCCAGCTTGGGCCCAGCAGCCTCTGACTGGCAGTTGGTAAAGTTTGTAAAATTTGCAAGTTCCCCAAACCCCTTTGAAAGGTAAAAGCTTTTTGTTTTATAAAATCTGATTTATAGGCCCCCAGTGTAGGGCCGAGGTTTTATATATTATGCAAGATTTCAAACCGAGACTGTAAAGCGTACGGTTTCAGTTTCATGCATGGAATTTTTTTATGTGTAAATTTTTTAACATTTATGGGGCACGTTTTAATGAGACTCTGGTGTGGCTCCAGGGACAGATTATGGCTGTCTGACCGCAAAGCCAGCTCCAAAATGCACCCCCGACCCCACGTGCACACACACTGGCCCCTGGGCCCACTCTGAAGAGGCAGGGCCCGGGGCTGGAGGCTGAGAATACCGAGTCACAAGAAGGCGCCCATAGCTCTGGGCCCACAGAGACCTGTGTGTGTGTGTTGTGGGGGCTGGGAAGGGGGTGGACTCAGAGTCACTCACTCAGTCTTCAGGGCAGAATCCTAGCCTAGATAAGAGCAGAAAATCCTACTGATGCCAGAAAAGAAGAAGGAAATAAGAAGTTAAAAAAGTAATAATAATTAGTGTTTATTGAGCACTTACTAGATGCTATCCTGAGCTATATAAATATATATATATATATATATATATATGTAACATATCTCTATAATCTTATGTGTTATATATATAAATATATAAAAAATCTTATTTAATTCTCTTTTCAAACCCACAAGGCATGTGTTATTATTATCCCATTTTAAGATGAGGAGATTGAGATTGGTGAAATCATTAGCTCCAGATCACACAACCTAGAAGCAGAGGTTCAAGTCAAATACTGGTCTCAAGTTCGGGCCCCTGCTCTCCTAGCAGTTCCACTGCCCTAAAGCTCATCTCTTCTTAGCCTTTTCTGTGTAGCAGGTCTTGCTGTTAGCTCTTTTCTAGTCACAGCTCACATCATCCTCAGTACAGCTCTGAGGGCAGCACTGACAAGAAAACCAGTGTGCAGAGAGGCTGTGCTGTGTCCACCGTCTCCCTCTAGTCGGAAGAACCGAGACCCAGTTTCCAAAACCCAAGCTTCTCAAGCGGCCTGCTTGCTATTGAGTTCTCCTGGTGGCCTTGTGAGGTCGTGATTCTGATGCCCGTTTTACAGAAAAGGAAATTGAGGACTAAGAACCCTATAGCCAGTAAGTTACAGAGCAGGGATTTGTGCCAAACTGGCCCGACCTCCCAAAGTCCTCCACCCTATTTCCTCTGTGTCACAGTGTGGCTCCAGATTCTGCGTCCTTCAGGGGGAAGTGCCATGTTATCGACCTAAAAGTGATGTCACTTGTCATGCGTGGTGGTTTCCATGACATGTTCACTCTCTCCTCCAGGCTTTCCAGAGTTCTCTGGTCCCTGGAATTCACTGTCTTTCCACGTTGCAGTCCTTATTCCAGTGACTTCCCCATGCCCCACTTACAAGGTCAGACTGAGCTCATCTGGTCTGGAAAAATTCCTGATTCCATCTGAGCTTTGGCGACCTGGATGACCCACAGGAAATATCAGAGCACTTTGAAGAATGCACGTTTATAAACTCCCTGTCTGTCCGTGAGGGAGAATAGTTCCAGATTCCCAATTTGCAGAAGCAGGTGAAAGGACTCTGCCCTCCAGGGCAAGGATACCTTCCTAATTGCTGTGTGGAATGTAGCAGGTTACTTACTCTCTGGCCCTCCATCTCCTCATCTGTAGGTACTTGACAATGAAGGCGGGGCTGCCTTGGCATCAAGAATTGACATTTACCGAATAGCTACTTTATGCCCAGAACATTTGCATACATTATCCTATTCAATTTTCACAACTCTACAGTGTAGCTATGATTATCATCCAAAATTTCACAGACAAAGTTAAACCACTTGTCCAAACACCAGGCAAGAAAGGACAAATTCGGATCGTCAAGTCAAGCGGCTTCTTAGAACATGAGAAGTCCCAGCTGAGTGTACTGGGACTTGCAGGCTAGAATATAGTATGAGGCGAAAATGCCTCTTGTTTTGCTTTTTTGAGGGTTACTTCTTAAAGAAGAGTGCTGTTTTTTTTAATCTCAAAAAAGAAGGGAAGGAGAGAAGCTGAAAGATAAAGCGAAACGTAAGGAAAAGAATGAAGGAGACATTCATCACCTTTGATGATGATATTAAATTAAGTGGAATCGTTATTGCTCTAGAAGATTTGGAATAACTTTACACATGACATTGATCACTATAAAGAATTGAATGAATCAGGTTTTCATTCTGATTTAGAGGCAAAGCTCAAAATTGCAAACACATAGGCTAGAGGATGATTTACTAACCATAAATATAGAAGAAAATAACTGGGAATGATTATTTTTCCACGAGCTGAATGTAAAATAGCAATAGAAAAGCCAACAGGATATTAGGAATTATTAAAAGAGGTTAAAAATGATCTGCATGTGCCTCCCTGTGGTTTATAAAATACTTTCAGATTATTATTTTCCTTCGTCCTTATCAAAAATTGTGAGTTAGGAATGATAATGATTTCCATCTTACAGCTGAGGAAACTGAGTTACAGAGAAGTCATGGAAACAGTGCAGTGTCATCCAGTCTTAAACAGGAGGCTGCACTCAAATCCGGGCTGTCTGACAGGAAACCCCACAGGCTTCCTACTGGCTGGGCAAGTGCCTCGCTTTCATGACATCTTGTCTTATGTTGAAGAGGTCCTACATATTCATTGCCTCAGAACACCATTATGAGTTACTCTACCTTCTTAAATCTTTAAGTCAAGTCCATTCTCCCATAAAAAAGTAATCCTCCAAGTGTGCTTTATTAGGCCAAAAGGTAGGTCTACTTGGGACCACTGTGCACCAGTCTGGTTTCAACATACTGTGTGCATTTCATTTGAGCAAAGTCATTCTGGCTGGATTTTTCCTTTTTCTTATCTTTTATTTATTTGTATTTTTTATTGTTTTAAAATAGTACGTATTTAATTGGCTATGCTTTTAAAATAAATGAAGAGATAGATGTACTTTTCTCCGTGTGAATGTCTGTGTGTGTTACTTCATGAGGATGTAAAAAATAAATAAATTTAAAAGGATTGATCAAAATGATTAGTCCAGTAAAGGAGAATTCAGAAGAAGAAAGGAAGGGAGAGAAAAAGAAAAGAAAGTAGGGGAGGCTTGGAGAGAGGAAGGAAAAGGAAAAAGAAGAAAGGTTGAAGGAATTAGGATTATTTTAACAGAAGTTAATTTAACAATTTATTCAAGTCAGATGCCTTATTCATTGTCTGACACATAGTGAGACTCAATATTAATAGAATGGAGACCATTAAATTAATGGTGGTACTGTTGCTGAAGGAACCAGCTCTTCGTGGTGCCCGTAGAAGGCTGAGTAAGCACTTCTATTAGAGCAGAGGAGAGTTAGCTTAAATGTAAGGAAGAACTTCCCATGAGCACACTGAGGAAGAGAGCTAGTGTAAGGCAGTTTAAGGTTCTGACTGGAAGAGCCTCAGGAGAGAAGAGGCAGCCATGTGTCCTGAAGAGTCTGGGCTGTCCGCTCACCTGGGCTCTGGACCTCTCTCAGGGTCCCTCCCAACACTCTTAGTGAATTAAGGGCAGAAGTCCTGCCAAGGTTCAGAGAATCAGAAATTGGAGGTAACTGTAAGTCCAGCCCTCTCTTCATACATGGCAAAGCACCAGACCCACCCCACCCCCATAACACACACACACACACACACACACACACACACACACACACACACACACACACACATCACACCATTGTTGAGGTTTTCTAACTCCTGGAGACCAGACCAAGAGCAAGAGATGGGAAAATAGAGAAAAAAGTGAGGGAACATTACCAGTGAAGGTTCTGGAAGTCCGAAATGTTAATGTTTCCAAATCTATCTGGTTTTCCTGGAAGCCATACTTCCTGTCATGGAGTCCCTTCCCCACCACACCCTGCACCGTTTAAGCTGCCGTTCTCTCTATCTACATGACTCCAAAGAGCCTGTACTGAGGGTAGCATGGGAAACCTGGCTTCATATCCTAGTTCTGTCCATTACCAGTTGTGCGACTTTAAGCAAGTGTAATTTAATATCTCTGGGTTTCATTTTCTTCAACTGTAAAATATGGGCAATAATGATACCTCCATGCAGAATCAGAGAGGTGTGGCATAAATCTGAGAAGGCATGCATGGATTAGCATAGTGCCTAGGACACAGTAAGAAATTCTGACTTATTGTTTGGGTATTGTTATCAATCAGTCATGAGTATTTATTAAATACTTTACACTGTGCAAATGACTCCGAGAGACATAAACCAAGATCCTCCTCGCCAAAGCAAGCACAAAGTGTAGGCAAGAGCAAATATTTTTTCTGTACAAAATAATTCATAGTAAAGTCACTGTTCTCCTCTTTGCCTGGGACAATACAGGCCTCATAAGTCACAGCTCCATGGGGGAAGCACTCCCGTAGGACCAGACCCTATGACTGAGCCCTGCATGAAGACACAAAAGTGTTGGTTTCTGTCTTTGCGTTAATTCTGTGCTCCAAGAGCCTCTAATTAGTTGAGCATCATGCCTTCCCATCAGACATTTCAAATGCCAACCCAGCTTCTCCTGATGGTTCCGCTTGAAGTGCCAGTGAAGCTCAGAGAAGGGTGTGGCACTGGGTTCCAGACACGCAGCTCTGCTCACATTTGACAGTCAAAATTCTCTTGGAGAGAATTCCCTTATTTCCCTGAACGTCAAAATACAGCCTAAAAGCTGAGAGGGTAGGGTCTAACAGGGACTCCTGTATATTGCTTATATCCGTATTAATAGAGCTCAGAACACAACAAGCTTCCACCTTTTAAAAAAAAAATTATCTTTTTTTGTGGGCACTGGTGAAATAGCAGTTGGGCTCACTGCCTCTGGCCAGGTGCAGTCCACATACATCGCAAGGACCTGGGTTCATGTCCGAGGACCAAGGGGATCAGCTAAGACGAACAACTAAATAAAATAAATAAAAATGCTTCTTCCTTTTCTTTCTTCCTGCCTGCCTGCCTACTCACCTTCATTCCTGCCTGTACCTTTCCCTTAAAACCTTTGGGTTTTTATTTTGATATAATTATCAATAGACATATAGCTGTAAAAACTACTACAGAAAAGTCCTGACTCCCTTCTTCCATAACTATCATGCAATTTCACAGCCAGGAAACTGACGGTGATACAATCCACCAACTTTATTCAGATGTCACGAGATATACATTCACTGATGTGTGTGTGTGCGCATGCGTGCATGTGCATGTTTGGTGAGGGGTGTTTAGTTCAATTTTATCACTTGTTGATTCATTGTAAACACTATGATACCTAAGATTCCAAAGAGTTCCTCTCTTTTTCTCACCCTGCATCCTGGCAGTCATGAATCTGCTTACTATCTATGTAATTTTTATCATTCCAAGAATGTTATAGAAATGAATGCATATAGTATATAACTGTTTGAAATTATCTTTCTTTTCTTTTTCTTTCTTAATATGTCAATAGATTTTCTTTCTCAGCATAATTCCCTTGCAATCCAACTACATTGTTGAGTATATCAATAGTTTTGTTCCTTTTTGCTGAGCCTCCTCCACATTATGGATGTACTGCCACTTAGTCCAGTCAGCTGCTGAATTAGACTTCAGTTGCTCCTAGATTTTGGCTATCTCAAAATAAATCTGCATCAACATCCACATACACAGGCTTTTGTATAAACATACACTTTTATTTCCTTGGGGTAAATTGCTGGGCTGTGTGCTAAGCATATATTTAGTTTTGAAGAAACTACTATAGTGTGTTCCAGAGTGATGGCATCATTTACATGCCCTTTGGCCATGTAAGGATGATCCAGTGTCCAGTTCCTTGCCAGCATTTAGTGTTGTCACTATTTTTTATCTTAACCATTCTGATGGGTGTGTAGTGATTTCTCATTGTGGTTTTAATTTGTATTTCCCTGATGGCTAATGACCCTGATGGCTAATTGAACATCTTTTCATGTGCTCATTTGCCATCTGGTAGCCTTTTCAGTGAAATGTCTGGCGCTGTCTTTGTCCATGTTCTAACTGGGATGCTTGGCATCTTATCGGTGAGTTTTGAGAGCTCTTTATATGTTTTAGATAGAAGTCCTTTGTCAGATATGTGGTTTGCGAGTATTTTTCCTTAGTCCATAGTTTGTCTTTACATCTTCCTCACAGGGTCTTTTGAAGAGCAAACAGCTTTCATTTTGATGAGGGTCAATCCCTCGGGCATCCTTTTCCAACTCATTCTTTTGGAATCGAGACTAAGACTTCTTTGCTTACTCTTTGGTCCTGACAAGTTTCTCTTTGTTCCTAAACGTTTTATGGCTTACATTTAGGTCTTTTGTCCATTTAAGTGAACTCGTATCTAATACGTGAGACTGAAATCAAGTCTCAACGTTTTTCTGGTGGGCGCCCGAATCACTCCAGCACTGCCTGCACAACCCTTTTTGAAAAGCCACTTGGCAATGTTTACCATGAGCCAAAACAACATCCCAATCTTTCTGTCCTGTCACTTCTGGAAATGCACCCTAAAGTAATGCAGAAACATGAAAAAACTGTAAGTGTTTTAATGTCACATTGGAAGTAACCCAAATGTCCGAGTCTGAGAGATTGGTTAAGCATGGCACACACATGGAATAATATGCAGCGATTACAAATGTCGTTACTCAATAACGTTCACTCATTCAACAAAAATCTACTCTGTATCCAAATGAGTCCAGGCAGAGAATAGCCTGCGGAGTAAATTAGACGTCATCCTTGCCTTCTAGAAGCTCACAATCTAGGAGAAAAGAGCAAACCATGCTGACTCTTAGAAAAATCCATTTGTTGAACTCAAAGGAAAAGCAGGAAACAAAACTGCACAAAGTAATGGGAACTATGTTAAAAATATATGCATGTAGAAAAGACCAAAAAAAAAAAAAATTCTTCTTTTAGGATGGTTAGACCAGGGGCAGGTTTGTCATTGTTTCTTTCATTTTTTATTTCCCATACTTCTCACAGCACATTCTTTTTATAACAATAACAATGGTAAAGAGAAGAGCCTCGACTGAGAAATGGCTTCTTGCCATGACAAGGTCAGGGATGCCCATTTGAAGAGGTGACAGGCACGCACACAGCAATCCAAGGGGCACAGAAAAAGCCACCACGGAGAGGTGCCCCAGCACCCAACTGAGCCATGCTGGATGATTCAGACGGTCAGCAGGTATCCGTGGGGTTCTGCAAGGTGACCTGTGTCACATGGGCACTCAGAATACGTGTTTAAGAACCGACCATCCCTGGCAGTAGTCAACACAACATATACAGATGCTGGCTGATGATGCTGCTTCCCTTAAACCTGCAGAATGTTAGGGTGCAGTGCTCCTTCAACAGCAGAATGGGCACGGTCCTGCGCTGTGGAGGACACTTACAAGGAACCCTGTCTGCATCTTCCTTGTGTTGTTCAGGGCCTCACACTTTATAGTTTGTACATCCCTTCATAGGATCCTCTCAACAAAAAGGTACGGTGCTAGGGAGGGTGTGGGTATTACCATTTGTCAGACAAGAAAGAGTTGAGATCTTAAGCAATTGCCCAGGGTCATACAAATCATCAACGCAGGCTCAGGGCTTGAAACCGGGTCTTCTCTCTCTATGGCCATTGCTGGTCTCAGGAACTGCAGCCTCCATCCAGCTGTGAGAACAGCAGGCGCAAAGTGTGTGAAGGGATCAGATCACCATCATGACAATTTAATCGTGAGGAAGAAAAAGCACATACCAGGGCAAGGAATGGGCTCCTCTCCCCCGGTGCCTTTGTGAGTTGGGAGATCAAGCTGGGAAGGGAATGTGATCCCAACACCTGGGCTCACCTGTCCTCCCTCTCCCCAGATGGTGAAGGCAATCCAGGTCCTGAGAATCCACTTACTGGAGCTGGAGAAAGTCAATGAACTCTGCAAGGACTTTTGTAACCGTTACATCACCTGCCTCAAAACCAAGATGCACAGCGATAACCTGCTCAGGAATGACCTCGGGGGGCCCTACTCCCCCAACCAGCCCTCCATCAACCTTCACTCACAGGTAATACATAGGGCTGTGTCCTGTCTCCTAGGCTATGTTTAGACTGTCTGAAGTTGTGCTGGTGACCTTGGGAAGTAAATTCGACTCTGGATCCTTTTGTCTTGAGGATCCTCTGATCCCACCTTCCTCAGATTCGCCCAGTAGCATGGTCCCCCTTTATCAGAACTCACCAGGCCAGGCATTCCTAATCCCCAGAAAATGACTGGATCTCAGAGGGACAATCACCAACTGATTCCTGGCCCAAGATTCCCCAGTAAGTGAGCACAAGATGAGACGATAGAAAGCTTTCCCTGAGAATGAGGCAGGTACAGAGCTGGGAATGGACCTAGACATCCTCGCCCCATACTTCCCAAAAAGGCCACAGCTGACTGAGTTCTCTGTGCTCCTAGGAAAGAGGGTTTGGGCAAATCGGTCTTTCCTGGAGTCCTGCTCGTCTAATAAGTCAGAAAGCTTATGGGGCTGCTTGTCCCTGACCCTTCTCTAGCTACTCACTTACCTGGGGACATCTCTCTCTCGTTCAA
Organism: Solenodon paradoxus; assembly: GCA_004363575.1. Lineage (NCBI taxonomy): Eukaryota > Metazoa > Chordata > Mammalia > Eulipotyphla > Solenodontidae > Solenodon > Solenodon paradoxus. The sequence continues at coordinate 231,567 of RJWH01002106.1, read as the reverse complement.
GGCCATTGTCAATGTCACCTCATGCCCTGCCCTTATAAGATTCATGCTGGAACTGGGAAAAGTGGAAAAGGTGTCTCTGTGCTTGAGATAAGAGTGGACTCTTCCCTCCAGTGCAGACTATTTCCCCCAAATCTACAAACAAGAAAGTTACCTAATGCTGCCCTTCCACCAAACTCTGGGCATTATGTAAATCACTATCTCCTCACTGTCCTCCTCTCCACTGAGTTCCTGAGTCCAGGACAGACACCTGGGTGGTCCCTCAGGAGGTTTACGGTCCATCATCTCATGAGCCAATAGTGCTTGCGGACATAGGTAGACTTTCTAAGCGTGATGGCATGAAGTGCTGGAAAGAGAGCCTTTAAAAGGCAGTGTCATTTTCATGCCTAAGTTCTAAGGACCAGCACACTTACTCTGTCCGGGCAGAGGCAAGGGAAGGAGCAGGGTGACCTCTCGAAGGCCAGTCCTGCCCCACACACTTTGACAACAAAGATCACCTCAAACCCAGCCCAGTGGGATCTCTGTGAGCCTTGAAAGTTAAGTGCTGCCTGGGACAGGAGGCAAGTTTATTTCCTCTTCCCAGTGCTTGAAATCATCAAATCACTTTATTACAGATCTAAAAACAGCCGCCCAGGCTTCTGCTTGCTAATATTCTCTTGAAATAGACTCATTCCTTCAGAGTCTTATTGTACTTTCCCTTATGATCAAAATTAGCAAGAAACTTGCATAAAAGAGGACAATAATTGCTCAACGAGCATCTCGTTTGTAATTTATTAGTTTCTATTATTGTGGGTTACCATGGAGACACTGCGCAGCCCCGGTGACGGGAGAGATGCAAGATAGGAGCCGAGGAGGCTGTGAGGCCTCACCAAATGGAGATGCACATTTTTATCAGTAATTTTCATGAAAATAATAAGTGAGGAGTTAATGAGATGGAAAGCCATCCTGTGGCTATTGTGAATTTTTTTTAAGTGTTGATCTAATTAGAATGCATCGGTCAGGAAAAGTAATGAGGATTTAGTGCCTCACAGAGATGTGAGGATCATATCAGAAAATTAGCACAAGTCTTTGGAAATAATCAGGTCCTTGGAGAGGCTGTGGATTTCCCCTCCTGGGCCCTCTGACTCTACCTCAAGCTCTGGCTTTAGGGGGGTGGGGGTACCATGGCAATGGGGGCAGGGAGGAGGGCACCGTGGACTTTGCAGGATCAGGGGCCTGAGTGGGCAGTTGATATGCAGCCAGCTTCAGACATGCAGACATGGTTGGCGCAGGAGGAAACAGGGGCTCTGGGTGACGCAGTCCTCAGAAGGGCCACTGCAAGTCGGTCCTCCGGAGGAATCCAGAATTTGGTGCCTGTGAGCTTTGAGGAAAGAGAAAAGAACTTTGATTTCTATCACTAGAAGCATCAGGGCTTAACCTGACAGGGAAACCACTGTGGAAAGGCTCTGATCCACTTAGAAAGAATTCAGACCACTGGGCTGAATCGAACACACCCAGAAAGAGGAAAAGACGCTTAGTGAGGTATTCCTGCATGGTATTTCTCACACTTGTCCCTTCATTTCCTTTGACGGCCACCTCGTGCTTAGTTCAGGCTTCAGTGGGTAAATAAGGTAATGATACAAGGGACTTCCTCAGCCTGCTCACCTGTCTCCTCCGGCTCTCCCTGAGCCCTGCTGCACACGCACACGCACACACTCACATCGGCACATATGTGCACACATGTGCACCTTAACAGGTCACACACAGATACACGCATGCCCTCATGTGCACGTGCACATATTAACACACATGTATTCTGGCACATGCGTGCACACTCACACACACCTACATGCACCTCCTAAGTTTCTGCTGCTGGACCTGTCTTCCTAAGGCTCTGCTCCATGTCACTTCCTGTTCCATCCACTGGCTGCCCCCAGACTTTTCCCGTCCCTTCTCCTGTCATTTCCAGGCCCTCTCAGATCCCCATTCTTCCATGCCCTGCTGTTTGGATGCCACCTCCATGTGTCTGCAGACCAAACCCTGCCTCTCCCCCAGGGGCAGTAACGGGCTTTTCTCCCAGGGAGGCCGCCCTGCGCCCCAACCAAGTGGACTTCTCCATGGAGCACTTTGGGCCATTGATATGGTCAATGTCATGCGTGGTTTTGGTTTAGTTATCTGCAGCAATCTTGTTATCCTCTCCTGGATAGCACACATCTTTGAGCGGGGATGGTATTTTTTTATATTATCTAATCCACACTTGATGTGGCCACAGTGGGGTCTCTTCCATGAAAGGTGGCTGGTGAATATTTGCTGAAGGAAGTAATACAATGAGAAAGCAAAGAGGTGAGAGGGGCCAAGGAAGGAAAGAAAACCTGGGTGGAAAGACTAAAGGAAAGAACAACATATAGGGAGCATCACGTTCAAGGGAGGGGTAGAAAAAGATGGAAAAGTCAGAGACCAAGAGCCACCAAAGGAAAGAGACACAAGCCTGGAAAAGGGCGTGAAGGGAAGAAACAGGCAGAGAAGAGATGGAGCAGGGAAGATGGAGGGAGGTGGAGGGACAAGCACCATGCAAAAGCCCGAGGAATGTGGACGAGGCACGGGAGCCAGTGCAGGAGAGGAGGGGGCAGGGGAGTGTCTAGAGCGTGTGCGTGTGTGCGTGTGTGTGTGTGTGTGTGTGTGCATGTGTGCCCATTTGTCATCGTTCCACCTAAATCCCCCCAGCCTGAAATAGCCGCCACAGCGCCAGGCTGGCCCCGGAGGGGTGTCTCCCCTCTGGAACATGATCCTCCTCCAGATCAACATTCCAGCCACCCTCCAGCTTTGTTGCAAACTGCTGGCTCATGGTTTTTCTGCGTGCCAATCATCCAGCCTGTGTCACAAAGGGGAAGAGGATTTTTTAATGCAAATGGGCTGCCCCCCTCAGATGCTATACTATGTCCCCACTAGTTCTGTGGGGTCTAGGCATACACCCCTGCTTGACCTTGTCTTTCTACATGTACATTTTCTCTCTGGGGGGCAGCATGGGGTTGGGAATGGGGGAGATGGCTTCTACTAGGAGATGAAACAGGGTTTCCAAGGACTTGGGTCCCATCCCATCTCCCCAGGAGCCGTCTTGTCCTATCTGCCACCAGAGGAACCCACGGCTCCTCCGCAGGGCCCAGGCCTCTTGCAGGTCAGCATCTCTGCTCACTCTAGACTCCACTCTGCCTTCTCCTGCCCTCTCCTGCCCTCTCCTAAAGGGCACAGCCACACCATCCCACTAGCGAGAACCTAATTCCTGCGTTGCTCAAGCATTCAGTAGGCCCAAAGCACATCCCTCTTTCGCCGTGCTTCCACCTCTAGTCCAGGAAAATTAGCCTGATTTCTACCCTTCTCATTCAGTCAGTGAGCACTTGGGAGGCGCTTACTGTATGCACAGTGCTAGGTTCCATGAGAACGTAAGTAAATTCAACAAGACTTGCTCCTTTCTCAGCAGGATGGAGCCAGGAGTCAGCCTGAGCATCTAGACAAAGCTGGTGAGCTATAGGAGGCTCAGGGGCAAGGGAACATGAAGGAAAGGCTGGAAAGGGGCAGCCAAGAGACTAGGAGAGGAGCCTCAGGAAGGTGTCTGGACTGGGGCTACCCCGCTCACCACTCGACTTCCTCCTCCTCCCTCATGGAAAGGCCAGGCTCAGCCTATAAGCCCTCATGGTCAGGGTCTGTTCGGGCGCAGAGAGCAAATGAACTAACCTCCTCCTCCGTTTGCATTAGATCCCCACTGTGACTGGTGAATTTGTAGACCCACTGGCCTTGGGAAGACTTCCTGGGGGAGGAGGCACTTCAGGCAGCTTGGGAGGTGAGGGTTAGTAGACCGTGCGCGTTCTAAAGGCGGGCGTTCCCGGCTCGACCGTGAGTTCTAAAGGCGGGCGTTCCCGGGCTAGAGAGAAGTCTGAGAGAAAGTAAGGAACTGCGCCTTTCAGAAGCCCTGCGCTCCCTGGAGGGTACGACAGTCGTTTACTCAGGCACCCTGCCTCTAGTGGAGCACCTACTGAGCCTGCTGAGTTCCAGGGATCGAAGAGTGGCTATGACATAGTCTCTAACCTCCAGATGAATGATGGAGTGTCTTTCAGCTAAAAGTGTGGCGTTATGCTTTGAGACTGATTATGGCGGTCACTTGTCGAAGATGATAAAGATAATGGAGAATGTAGGCAATGGGATCATTGTTGCAGACGTGTTAGGGGCGAGTTGAATAGCCCCTTCTTGTACTGTTCACAGAAGAACCAGCAGAGACAAGGGAGGACGCCAGCGTGGCAGAACGCCGACACCGTCTCTAACACTGTCTCTGCTTGCTGCCTTCCCCTGCTCACGCGCACTCGTCGAACAAGCAGCAGGGGCTGAGCTGGGCTACTCCAGAGTCCTTGTTCTACTATAAAAAGTTATTTTTCTTCTGGAGTAACATGGGAAAGAGAGAACCAGGGGTCTTGGGTCCTGGTTGGGGAAGTGACCCTACCTGTCGCTCAGGGATTTAGAGACTAGAGAAGAAGAAACCAAGTGCTGGGAAGCAAGAAGTTGGATTTGTTAAAGGATTGAAAGTCAGGGGAAGAGAGAAACAAAGCGAACACAATTCTTAGATTCTACACTGAGCAGGCCAGGTATAACTCTGACTATGATGGTCCCCCAAAGAATGGACAGGGACCAATTGGTGTGTGCCTCCCTCAGGAGAGTTTTTATCTACAAGGAGTTTGAATTTTCAAGACTGGCAGGATGACGGGGGATGATCACCTCCATCAAGCCCCTGGATGTTCTTCCCAGTGGTCAACAACCCTGGGGACTTGACCGGGAGTTTGAAGGCCTGGCAGGACATGGGCAGGTAATCTGCCCAGAAGGATCGCCATTTAGATGCAAAGAGGATACATACTCCCCAGACCAAAGTGATAGGAAGTTGAGTTCTAGGGGTTACCTGGTGAACTCCTGCCATTGGCATTAAAGCTGTCCCTCTGCCAGTTCTGAGCCCCCAGCCTTTCTGCTTGAGGCCAAAAGACCACAAGGGTGGCCCCTTCCCCCCAGGCTCAGGAAATCAGAGCAATTCTCTCCTTCCCAGAAAGAATGTTCCTTAAAAGCAACAGCTGCCGCTTGTCTCCATGGGCCAGCAGCGCCTTTTCCCTGGAGACTAAAGCCCCCAGCAGCAATGGAACAGGAACAGGATTAGGTGACTTGTTTACATGTGTTTAGCTTCCTCAAGTTTGGGAACCCAGCTTTTACATTTTACAGGCCTAAAACAAAACACTGGCTCCTCTAGAATGAAGGGAAGCTGCCAGGAATGGGGGCCTCCCACCCCCCTAAGGCATGCACACACACCCCATTCCAAGTCAAAGCCCAGTCTGGGCATACCTCAATGAAGCATCAACCACACACCCGCCACTGGTTAGGCTGTTTGGGGGAACTCAAAGAAAGACTTCACTTTCCCTCAAAATACCTGCAACCCAGCTAGAAAAAAGAGGACATAAGCATAAGAGCCATTGTGCTCTAGTCCAGTAGACAGGCTGACAGGAAGCCTTCAGGTCATATGGGTGGGCCATACACATGGTCTGGGTAGGTCAAGACAAGCTTTCCAGCAGAGGTGAGGTGCCCAGAACTGACTCTCCACTCCCCAGTCTAGTCACGTTTGCTGGAAACCGGTCCCTCTGGGAGACTGGGGAGATTTGGGGGAGAGCCCTTTGAGCCAGTGGATCAGCAGAGACCCCTAGTGGCCTGAGGGTGGATTGCAGGGACCTGGCTCCACGCTGCCCCCCACTCACCTCATTCTCTCCACTCAGCCTCCTTACTCCAACCCCACATGAGAAATCTTAGGAAATGGCATTGGTTCCTCTAAAATCCCCATTTGGAAGGACCTTTGCAAGCACTTCCAGTTCATCCTTTTCATAGGCATTCTAATGAGATAAAAATTCTACCTATTTCAGAACACTTTAAGGGGAAATTATCAGTTTTTTCCTTCACTCCTTTATTTCTTCCTTCCATCTTTGTTTACCCAGAAATGTCTCCCTTGAGTAGAAACTAAGTCTCCCCCCCAGCGGCATAAGCCCTTTCCCTGTTAACAGTGAAGACAGGTGGCCCATGGGATGGACATGACTCCTGGGTTATCAGGCCATAACATCAGAGTCCATAGTCATTGTCAGTTCATGTGTCCACCTCCCCCAGCCACCTCCCTCCTCTTCTGAAAGAAATCAGAGTCTTTCACTTTTTCATGGTTAGTCTTCATTTTGGAGATTAGGAGACACAAGTTATTCTAAACCACCCCCCATCCCAGTCCTCCCCTCTTTGGGTAGGTCTCCCTGTGACTCTGGGAAGCTCACCAGGAGCAGGAGAGGGACCATTTCGAGGAGGTCCCTGGAGGCGTCCATCTACCTCCTGCCGTCTGGTCCATGCCCATTCCTGGGAAACTATGGAAGTTTCTGCTTTGAGGATCATGGCCTACCAGAAGGCAAATCTTAATACCAGAAAGTGAAAGAGTGCACACTCCCCATGCGGATGGAATGGCTCTACTAGAGGAGCCAGGAAAAATGCCATTGAGTCCCCGGCTTCTAGCAGTTTCCAGAGGCCTGGGGACAAGGCAGGTTAACCCATGTCACCACTGGATCCTGAGTAATTGAACCAGGGATGTGAGACTCTGGAAGCTGGGATATGTCAGTAAAATGGTACCAAATGCGCTTCTCGCCTCTTTGTGAATGTTAAGAGCCTGGAAGGAAACGGCTCTATCTGGGTCTAGACAGAGCAGATCCCCCTGGTTTGGAGTCTGATAAGCCCCAAGAGGAAGCTGTTAGAAAGAGAATAATACTGCATGTTTAGCCAACATTTTCTCCCCAAGGAGCTTCCTCTGCGACCACAGTAGCTTCATCCTCAGCAAAAACCTATGTGCTATGTGCCCAGAGCTTCGAGCCCCAGTGTCTCCACAGAGACAAGGACTCTCCAGAGCTGGCTACTGAGGCTCCACCTGAAAGAGCTGCAAAGTCAAGTGACAGAGCTAGTCTGGGACAGGGACTACAGCTTCCTGGCCCAGGAATGAAGGGGCAGGTGGCAAAGACTGACCGCCACGGAGGGGTGAGCCGCCCCAGATGAATCTCTTCTGTGGGTAAGAACCCAAACAACTCTGGGACTTCTAGGACAGGCTTTAAATCTGTCACTCCTAGTTGAATGACTTTAGTCAAAACAAGTACACAGTGATTTATTGGGTGCCTACGTACCGGGCACTGTGCTTATGCTGGAGACTGGCTGCTTGGCTCCACAGCATCTCTCCCGACGTGAGCATGCATGCTGCCCTTAGAGCCAGGAGACCGGGGTTCAACTCAGTTATTTGACTCTAGAAGTCCCATCTATTTTCTAGACCTTAATTCCCCTTTAGACAAATAGAATAATGTCTCTCTTGCAGAGCCTCTAGGCAGTGGTGATTAAGATGAACTACATGGTGAAAGAATGCTCTCTCATATTCACTGTGTATGATAACTTGATAATGTGCTGATCCATCTGATCTTTGGGACCATCAGAGAGAAGTCTGGAAAAAGACAGATAACCAAGAGTCTCATTTAATGGTCTTGAGACTCTGTCTTTAAAAACCTCATGCTCTGGCAGGCTTGTGGAAAAGCTCAGCTTTACAGATGTAAAGGACAAAGTATGAATAGCATTTCCCCATACCAGGTATGCTTCACATTCCACTCTTTGCCCCAGCTACCAAGCAGCCAGCCCTGGCCCTACCCAGTGCCTCTGCCCCTAAAGTTCATTCCATCTCTTTGCTGATATAACTTGGCTGCCTCTTAGTACCTCCCAGCAAGCACTCCTGAGTAAGAGGAGAAGGTAAGAAAGAGAAGATTCTAATCTAGTACATGATTGCCTTTAGTCACCCAAACCTGGAGGCTAGCTAAGCCAGAAAGCCAGAGACCAGCCGGAGCTTGAAAAGGCAGGTGAAATATCCAGGGGTTCTGTCACCCTTTTGCCTCTGGCTAGTAAAAATGTGTGTCAGCTGAATCCCAAACCACATACACACACCTTATGTGTATTTTACTGACTTTGCTTGTGTCTTCCTAACCTCGCTGGATAGTTTTTCAAGGGAAAGAAAGACCGGGACCATTTTTTAGGTTTGAAATTCCCAAATATCCTCACCCAATGAGGAGCACCATGATCTGGGTGTTTCCAAACAAGAAATTAATGAAATGTCATGTCTTTTCATTTTAGGGTACGTGTTACAGAGTGGGGGCCCTCTCTTAAATTTATCTTCCAAGTTTGTGTCCCGATCAATGACATCAGTACTGGTTTGCATTCTGTGAGGCTGGGTGCCTAGGATGCTGGGACGAGGTGACTCACTCTTAGAGCAGACTTACAGCTGAAAATTTGGGTTCTGAGGGCTTTGGGAGACCACCCCTGGACCAGACACATCTTATAAATGAGGGGACTAAGGCCCACAGAAACACCGCAGCTTGCTGATTTCTAACCTGATTATCTTTCCTCTGGTTTCCACGCTGCCTCTGTACTTCTGGGCTTTGGCTGTGTTTATGTGTCCACCTTGCCTTTAATAATACTGAACCCCTGTGAGTCAAGGAACACCTGATAATTCTAGGCGCAGGGTGAGTGTTCAGTATTTGGATAAGGGGAGTTGAGTCCTGCTACTATTACTGTTAACCAGCTGGGGACACTGGCAAGTCACTTGGGCTTCTCAGCCTCAGATCTTTATTTGTACCCAGGGAGGTGGAACATGTGGCTTTGAAGGGCCTTTCCAGTTCTGGGCTTCCATATTGTCAGACTCAGTGTGGACATGAACTGCATAACAAGGACACAGTTTCTGCTCAAAGAGTAGACCTCACTGGCTAAAGGTTCTCACCGAACCGCAGAAAGGAGAAGGCAAGGCAAGGCCTCCTCCCACCCACCCGCAAGCCAGGCCCAGAGGCTGAGCTGCAGGTGGTGGAGGAGGGAGAGCGAGCCCCAGTTCTCGGGTGCTGCTTGTTTCAAGATGATGCTCCCCCAGTTCTGGGACCAGGACCGTGCTGACTGGTTAGACATCTGATTTCTTGAGAGGCTCTGCCAGTTGCCAAGTGTCAGGGCCTGGGAGGTGGCCCACCATGGCTGCCCCCTGGGGCTTTGATACTTTGCCTTTGTCTACAGATAGGCAGTCATTGGCCTTAAGGTCTCTCCAAATACATTTCTCCTATCTCTAAGCTCTGGACCTTCACTGCAGACTGAAGTCCCCAGCTTTCCCAAGTCCAAAAGCAAATGCTAGAAAACAGAGCCTTCCTTCCCCTATTTAGTTTGTTTTTTCAAACTATTTACCTATCTGCATCCTGAGAACTCAGGTCTTCTGATTCCAGACTTTGAGCACAGGAATGTCATCCCCAGATTGTCACTGGACTGGTCACCTACTCCAGCCTTGTCTTCAGATGAGATACTCTGGTTGAGGCACTAGGAGACCCAGCCTGGTCCTTCCACTGCTCCTCATTTGCACATTTCTTGTTTTCACCAGATAAAACCTAAAGACCCTTCCCAATGCCCCAGCAACAGGGAGGGCTCACCTCCTCAGAGACCAGCAGCCATGCCTCCTCCCCTGCTGCCCAAGGGTTCTCAGCCTCCTGTCCAAGCACTTGCTTGGTTGACTGTTAAGTGGATTGATGAGCCAGCTGATCAGGGTGCCAGAACAAAATGGTCTCTTCAGCTGCCTTAGCTGCTGCAAAGCAAACGTCAGGGACTGTACTGGGAAAAGGAGGGCTTACAGACACAATGGAGTCAGAGAGAGACTGTTTGCAGTGGGATTCTAGGTTGGCAGCCTGAGGAAGGGGAAGAGTGGCCATGGCTGAGGCTCATATAAGACACCCAAAGAGGTCAGCTTCTGAAGAGGCTAAGGCAGTTTATTATTATTATTATTATTATTATTATTATTATTATTATTATTATTATTATTATTATTATTAAACAACTTTTTTAGTAGCCATTATGTTCCAGGCACTGAGGTAGGGGTTAAGATATAAAGATAAAACATTAGAAGCCAGGGTGCACGGACCTTGGTGAAATAAATGCTGTGATTCAGGTACCAAAGAGGTGGGACAGTGTCTGGAGACTATCGAGGGTGGAAGAGAAACAGATGCTGAGCAGGTAAAGCTTGGTTCTCAGCCCTAGCTGCCACCACATGCACATTCAAATCACCTAGGGAGCTTTTAAAACTCCAAAGCCTTAGCCACACCCCTAACCAATTAAACTAGAATCTCTGGAGTTGGATCCCAGGCATCTGAGGTTGGAAATTCCAAAGGGAAGCCAAGGTGGAGGCCACTGGTTTGTGGGTTAATTTATGCCTCAGGTCTGCAGGGGAGTGGAATGGCTAAATGGATGCCTCTTGTTGGTTGGTTGGTTTTTAATATAGAGCCTTGTCTTAATCTTTCTAGGAAGCTGTGAGAATTGCCTTTGGGCTTGGTCTGGGAGAAGCAGGAAGGAGCGGGAGGGACGGCAGGAAGGGGAAAGGTAGAGGAGGAACTGGGGGCTGTGGCCTCTAAGTGCTTGGTGACATCTCTACCAACCACGCCTCCCTTTCTGCCAGGACCTCCTGCAGAATTCCCCCAGTTCCATGTCTGGAGTCTCCAATAACCCCCAGGGGATTGTGGTCCCCGCCTCAGCGCTCCAGCAGGGCAACATCGCCATGACAACCGTCAACTCACAAGTGGTGTCAGGTCAGTGCAGGGAATTGTGGGGAACACTCCTGGGAGGAGAAGGGGCGGCCCTGAGGGGATTCCAGAGGTGGGGGCAGAATACTGCACAAAACATTCTAGGAGATGGGGGGTGCCCCCTGCTGAGGGAGGGGCTCCCAGCTAAGTTTCTCCACCAGAATGACCTGTAAGTTTATGATGGTTAGCACCAAGACCTGATTGTGAGGGTATGGAACAGATTTGGGTCAAAGTCTCATGAGCCCCTCAGAGACCAAATAAAGCTATTGTCCCTTCTCCTCATACTTCCCACCAGAGGCGCTAGTATAGGCTCTGTACCACATTCCCCATCCCACCCCCACAGTGAATGCCTCCGGAGTAGCGGGTGTCTATGCGTGAGGGCCAAGTGAATTGGAAACCTACTTGCCCTCACTCCTACCCACCCACATGGCAGGGGACCCAAAAACTGGTTGTCTCCTCAGGTGGAGCCTTATACCAGCCGGTTACCATGGTAACCTCCCAGGGTCAGGTGGTCACCCAAGCAATCCCCCAGGGAGCCATCCAGATCCAGAACACACAGGTGAGTGTGTGTGCATAGGTGTGTGCACATGTGCATGGGTCTGGGGGAGGGCAGCCATATTAGCTTATCCGCTAGGCACTTGGCACAAGCAATTCCTTTAATCCTCGTTATTCCTCCAAGAGGCATCCTGACCTCCACTTTACAGATCAGAAGTTGGGTATTGGAAAGGCTTTTGTTTCTGTTTTTGTTTTTAATCAACTCCTGGGGTGTTGCTGCCGCTCATGGTTCTATGAGAGGATCCTGTAGTTCCCATTCTTGGTCTCCACTTGGAGCCACTGTGTAGCTCAGTGGGAGAGAAAGCATGCCAGTGGTTGGGGAGTAAGGAGATCTGACGTCAGAGGCCTGAGAGCTGACATTAACTCTGTCATCTGGGATAAGTCACCCAACCTCTCTGAGCTTCCAAGTTCTTATCCATTAAGGGGGATTAACAGCCACTGCACACAGCCCGACACACCTATAGGACTGTTGTGAGGGCCAACCATGGTAAGGGATAGGAGAGCGCTCTGCAAACTATCCAGCATCCCAAATATGTTACTGTTTGCTGGTTCATGGTGGATTCATCTCTCCCATGCATGACCCTGTTTCCTTTATCTCCTCTCCACCCCTCCTCCTGCTTCTCTTCCTTCTTCCCCTCTCCCCATTCTCTGAGGGGCTGGTGTGGGGTGACAGGAAAGGTGACCTCCCCAGGGCCCCAAGACTGAGTTGGGAAAGGGAGTTGGCAGGGAGAGCTGCCCTCACCATGGCAACAGGTCCCTAGCCGTAGGGGCGCCAGGCTGCTGATGTTGATTTTTTCTCCACGTGCCCTGAAGGTTAACCTTGACCTCACCTCCCTCCTGGACAATGAGGATAAGAAGTCCAAGAACAAACGAGGAGTCTTGCCCAAGCATGCCACCAATATAATGCGTTCTTGGCTCTTCCAACATCTCATGGTGAGTGCATGTTTGCTGGGGGTGTGGAGCTGCAGTGTGGGAGAAGACAAGCCCCTTGGGTACCAGATTCTGCTGTCATCTCCTGGTCGAGAGAGAGTGTGACCTCGAAAGGCTCTGCGATGGGGTTGCCTTCCAGGGACCAGGTTGGGGGCCATAGTGGGACCTAAAGTGGGAGACCCTCTAGCGGCCTGTTCTGTTGCTTAAAAAAAAAAGTGTGACACCAGATGAAGGGATGAGTGGCCAGTGTACAGTATGGTATCATGAACAGGGTGAGATCTGGGGCCAGGATGGGGGTTACTGCTCTGGTCCCCTCCTTCTACTGGCAGTCACATGCAGACTTGCCCCTCTCCCTTGGAAGAAAATGTTGATTCTTGGCCAGGACTCTACTGTTTTTGTGTTCAGGGTTAGTTGCAACAGACAGGTCTTGGAGAGTACAGCGTGTCAGAATGACTACAAAACTGTGAACCCCCAGCACCACTCAGGGGCCGTAGCAATAAGTAAAAGTAAATGACTCTGTCTGGACTGAGCATGTGCGTGTGTGCGTGCACTGGTGCGTGTGCGTGTGTGTGGGTGCGTGTGGGTGTGTGTGGGTGTGTGTGTGTCCGGATGGGAAGGTAGATCCCATCTCCACGGGCCCCAGCAGTCTTCACTCTCTTGGCTGCTGGGTGTGACAGTGCATAGACACAGGGATTCAGACACAGACCAAGCAACATGGTCACACTGGCCTGGGGAGGATGACGAAGAGCAGGAGTGTGGGGAAGTCTTTCTTCAATGAGGAGAGTAATCAAGTGGGTCATGGAACTAATCAATCGATTGATCAATAAACAGCCCTTTCTTTGAAAGGAGAGTGCCTTAGGTAGCCATGCAGCCAGGCCTGGGAGTGACTCTCAGATGTGGGGTCTTAGGAAATCTGCCTGAGAAGTGTTGGGCTACGCACCCCTTCGATAGAGAGAATGGCTCTCTGGTGGTGGGCGTGGGGCCAGAGTTGGTCTCCTCCATGTACCCACCCCCAACCCTCAGCACCTGGGCTTGCCCTGGAGCTTTGCTGAGGAAGTGTGTTCTGAAAGCACGGCCTAGGGAGCACACAGTAACTGAATTTAGAGAGGAGGGACGGCAAGGTCCAGGGTTAAGCTAAGGAGATGAGGTTGGCAAGATGCCGGAGCCTTGTGGTGATGCCAGGGAGTGGGTCTGGCCCAGCCTCAGGCAGCAGCTCTGATTCAGTGACTAGAGCTCTTGGTGGGGATGCTGTCCTGCCTGCTCTGGTCTAGATAGTGTCAGAGAGCTGACTGGGTCCAGTGGCCATGCTCCCAGTCCCACAGAAGAGGGGCTCCCTAGGGAAAGCTTATGGGCTTTGAGGTCACCAAACCTGGGTTCAGTCTAGGACTTATCTTACTCTAGACCCTGGGCACACACCTCCTGTGAGATTCTGATGGTGCAATGGAATCATTGCAAAGACCCCGGCACACTGAGGTGTTTGGTACAAGGTTCTCTTTCCTTCCTCTCCCATTGTCCATCTCCATGCATTTTTGAAGACTGGTATGAGCACACCTATAATCCCTCTCTTTGAGGAGGAAAAAAGGCAAGTGTAGGAGTGAGAGGAGGCTGCAAGACAAATATTCCTGCCCTAGAGCCCAAGTGTCCAGGCCAGCACCCCCTCCCTGACTCCCATCACCCATGTTCAACTACCTTCCACTCACCCCAGAGTCTTAAATCTTCAGTTTGACCCTGAAGAGTTACTTTATCAGTCCCTCATGGATCACCTCTGACCTTGGATCTCAGTTCCCATCTTTCCCTCTCACCTGCCCTCTAGTGCGCCTCCTTCTGTAGCTCAGAGCCATTTCTTCCCACTCCACAGCCACTCCCAGCAGACTTAGGAAAGCAGAGGGTAGCAGAGAGAGCTGGTAGTACTGAGCACTCAGCAGAATTAGAGGAAGGACCTGGAACAACTTGTGGAAAAGCATGAGGCAGACTTACTTCCGGTGCCCTCCCTGGGACTCTCTCAAGCTCAGAGCATACGCAGTGCGGGTCCTATTAATAAAGCGTTTAACATCAGCAAAGGCCTCCCTAGTAGTTTTTTCCTCACCACCGCCATTGAGAGAGGATAAAGGAGGGACCCCTGGCCTTTAAGTCAGAACTCCAGGGTGAGGGGGAGAGAGAAGATAGGGAGAAGTAAAGATCCTGGGGACACAGTGTAACACAGCTCGCTGTTCTGCAGGCCAAGGCTGAGCCACAGATCAGCTGGGAATCCAGGCACAGGCAGGCACACCCCAAGTCCAGCTCTGGAAAGAGGGTATGAGGAAGACAGGCTTTGAAACCAGAGAGTATGAATTGAGGCCCAAATTTTGTGAAAACTAGTTAAGAGTTGGGTGACTGATCTGTGGTTTTCACCTGTAACACCTACTGATTTACCATCATTTCACCCTAAGAATATACTTACTCATACTGTTACTTACCTGTTCTACTTATGTGTATGTGTCAAATCTATATTCTTTTTTTTTTTTTTTAAGAAAAGGTGCAGGCAGGAATGAAGGCAAGCAGGCAGGCAGGAAAAGAGAGGAAGAAGAAACATTTATTTTATTTCATTATTCATCTTGATCGTTCCTGTTGACCCCAGGAAATGAACCCAGGTCCTTGGGATGTATGTGGACCACATCTGGTGGCTTTATCTGCCAGGCCACCCGGATGTGCCAAATTTACATTCTTCTGTCTCTGATTCAGTTGTAGATTGCTCAATAATAGGACTCTGTGGGTCATACAGCATGGATTCCTAAAGTGTGTACCTTTGTATGACGTAATGGGGTTGTACCCAAAAGGATTCCATGGTGGAATAATGTGGTGGAAATTCTGGGTTTTATTTCTGTATTTGTAGTGTATTCAGAGGCATTATAGATTTGTAAGAAGGTAAGTTTTGAAACCTTCCCCAAACACATTTGGTCACTCTAAGTCACTGTGATTGTCACTGCTGATCTGAGAAGCAGTCCGGGCCTCTCATTCTTGGGGAATACGGCTTTGCAGTAACACCACATTGGGCTCTTAGTAGCTGTTTGGTTTCAGGAAAGAAGAGGAGGAAAGGTATGAAAAAGGACAGATCTCAATACACAAACGTCTCCTAAAACATAACATCTATCCAGAGTAGAATGGAGGTTGCCAGGGGCTGGGAGAGCAGAGGGGTGGGTAGTATTTTCATGAGGACAGAGTTTCAATTTGGGAAGATGAAAAAGGCCTGGAGATGGACAGTGGTGGTGGTCGCGCAACTATGTGAATGTGCTTAATGCCACTGAGCTCTGCACTTTAAAATGATTCAGACAGGCGTGCCCTGGCAGTAGTGGTTAGGTCAATCGCCTCCAAAGAAGCACAGGCACAATACCCCTAGGTTCGAGTCCCAGGTCTTGGGGGAAACAAGCAGTGTGAACAGCTAAATGAAAAATAAGTAAAGTGCTTCTTCCTCCTCAAAAAAAAATAAAAGTCTACAAATTCCATCTCTACTCAGCATGGAAGCTTGACTGTGGAGTGATCTGGTTACAGGATCCTTCTAGACTTGTGTATTTCAGTCTCCTATTTTTCTCACCCAATCCTAACTATATAGCAGTTTTAAGCAAGTTTGAGTCTTGAAAAGCATTCCATTTAATTTTCTGAACAATAAGAACCTTCTTTTTGCACTCAGGTTTCACTGGTTTACAGAATAGCTAATTAAAATCACATAACTGCAATAACAGGTATAACTGGCATAAATGTTTGCATACAAAGATTGCTGACTTCCTAATAAGCAAATATATGGGCTGATGAGCATTTGTTTATTTAAAAATCATTTATTTATCTCAAACTTTCAAGACAATGTGTTAATTGTTTACAGTAGAAATGGAGAACATTTTATAATCTGCTTAGAGGCTGCTTATTCCAACTTCTAGAGCAGATACTGATTTTTCCTGCTGCCTTCTTGCCCTTGGGCAGAAGTCTGTATTTCTTTGATTCCTTTTGTCCTGTGACTGAGGCTTCTTGTCATTTCCACTCTTCTGTAGCATTGGCAGCTATAGAAATATATTCAGATGATAAAATGCTCCTGAGATGGAGGTTAAATCCCAGAGCCTTTTTGCTGGTAGGCTACAGTGAGATCAAGATGGTTTCATCCATTAGTGGCTGCTTCGAGGTCCCTGGAGAATGCAGTGATATTTCCTTGCTACTGCATTTTGACTGAAGGAGACTAACCTCCTGCGAGCTATCATTCTACAGCAAACCCTGATGGAGTGAGAAACTTTGCAGAGGGCCCTCTCCATGGAGGATAAAGAGAGCGACGCAGTTCCTCCTTCCAGCTTTGTGCCCACCCCTCTGCTGCAGATCCCAGTGTCCTTTGACCTGCTGGGGGATTCTGCTCATTTCCATCTGAAATGCCACTGTTCTCTGTGCTGCCACCTAGCACAGGAGCAGCTTACAGAACATCCTCTGTGTGAGGGGGACCTCAGAGAGGAAACCAGACCCCAGAAGAGCCCATCCTCCCTCACCACTGCTGTATACCAGGTACATGCTCAGGGCTCCATGCATCACCACATAGAGTCCACCCAGCCCACGTAAGAGATCGGTGCTGCTATTGCCCTCGTTTTACCAGCAGTAAAACAAAAGAAAGTGACATATTCCCCAAAGATCCTGCAGGATTTGAACTCAGGTCTATGTGACTTGAGGCTCTAATGCCCTGCCCACTCAGCTGCACTGCGTCTGCAATGAACCAAGAAACCACAGACATCTGCTCCCAGGCAGTGTCTGCCTTGAGCAAAGGGAACCCGACTTTTAGCTGGAGCTTCCCGATGGGCTTATGTGCCCCACCCTCAGTTTCAGACCTCAAAGTGATTGCCCTACTCTCTTGTTCTGTCCTCTCGTTCTCCAGCCACCATGGTCACAAGTCTAGCGTGGCCCGGTCAGAGTCACTTCTGTACCCTGCTCTCTGCCACCCCATCATTCAGGAGGTCACTCTTCTAACCACCCGGCTGGGAGAGCCAACTCTGCTGTAGTCACAAATGCTGAGTGCCCAAGAGTGCCGGGGACCTTCTTTGTTTTATTTTTTTAAATTGAGATAAAACTCATGGCGCGCCCTGGTAGAGCACTGGTTAGGTCACTCACCTCTGAAGGATGCAAGCCACATACCCCTGTTTGAGTACTGGGTCTGGGGGCAAACAACTTAAAAAAAAAAAGGAAATAAAATAACAAGTCTTCTTCCTCCTCTCTTTTTCTGCCTGCCTGTACCTTTCCTTTAAAAGTAAAAGAAAGAAGCATAACTCAGATACCATAAAATTCATGCTTGAAAACAGTGCAATTCAAAGGTTTTTAGTAGATTTACAAAGTTGTGTAGTCATCGCCACTAACTCCAGAATACTTTCATCCCCCGGAGAGAAATGCTATACTCATTCACCATCATTCACCACCCCTAGAAGCCTCTAATCTGCTTTCTGTCTCTAGGCATTTGCCTATTTCCAATATTTCACATGAATGGAGTCAAATAATGTGTGATCTTTTGTCATCGTCTTTCCCTTAGTATCATGTTTTTAAGGTTCACCCAAATCTACTGTGCATCAGCGTTTCATTCCTTTTATGATAAATGCTACCCCATTGATGGGTGAACCACATTGTGTGTGTCCATTCATCAACCAATGGACATTTGGGTTGTTTCCACTTTTTGACTTCTGAGTGACACTACTATGACATTCCCGTGATTCTCCATGTGATTCTGATCTTGAAGACTTTGCCACACTGCAGCTCTAGGACTCATCTCCCTTGGGGAACCAGGCTGCTGTAGCTGGAACACAGGCTCCAGGTCAAGGGCGCATGTGGAGGTCAAATCCAATCTGCTGCCTCTGTACCTTGGCATTGCCGTCAATCACTCAGCAAACATTCTGTGGGTGCCTTGCCACCTTCCCTGTGCCCAGCACTATAGTAAGCCCAAAGGAATTACACATCCACCGCAGTCAAAGATCCACTTACAGGATCCACCTCCCTGGCTACCTTAGAAACAGTGAAGCAACTACAACAGAAGGAGCACAGTCTATGGATAGGACATGGAGTCTGCCTTTGAGTTTCACAACTCCCTCTACCGAGTCGGGAGACTTCATGAAAGTTGCTTGAACTCTTTGGGCCTCAGTTTCCTCTGCTGTAAAATGAGAACCACAATACCTGGCTCATAGCATTGTTGGGAAGACAGAAAAAGGTGATTGACGTGAAAGTACTTCATCCTGTTACACAGCTCTGCCACATATGCCTCCGGTCTCACTCTCAGAGTCCCTGTAATCTGCCCTGCCTCGGAAACCCTGAGCGAAATGTTGGCACTTCTAGGGAACCTGTGGCGGAAAGTAAGAAACCTTGACCAGCAAGAAAATCATTTACAGAAACTGAGTCACTGTTGTTCCAGAATATCTTGTCCACTACTTTTCCTTTACCTTTGTCACATTCTCTGAAATTCTACTTATTGGAGCTCCATTGAAATGATCAAAAGCAGATGCCTGTGGGGAGGCTGTGAAACCGTCATCCACTCACAAGGTAGTATGAATTAGTTCCAAAGCTCACTTTTCTACTCCCTCACTTCATGGGAAGACTGCCAGTATTTGTGAGTGACAGAAGATGAGGATTAGAATATTTTTAACACAGCATTTTGAGGAGGCAATCAGAATGGGGCACTCGAGGAAAGATTTCTAGCAATCGTTCCTAACCTCTTCTAGACTTCTGACTCTTTTGAAAATCCAGTTGAAAGCTTTAATCTACATCATGGTGAACAACATTTCCAGGGATTTGAGCCTGAAATCATAAGGCCAGATCACTCAAGTTCAGAATGTTGACCAGAGGATGACCTAAGAGCCCTGGGCTCATGGGAAGAGTCAACAGGGCACAAAAAGGAAGAAGTGACAAAATCTGTGCTCATCAGCCTCAGAGTTTACCCAGGTCTAGTCCTGTCCCTGGAAAGGAGAAGGAGCTCTCTTATGAGTCCTTCCTGAATCCTGTGGGCACCTCTCCTCCAGAACACAGATCTTTCACTAAATTAGCCTTTGGAACTAGCCAGGAAAGTACCTGTTTTTGAAATAACTCATTTCTATGGAGAATGTGATCTAAGTCCCAAATTACATATGTCTCCACTATCACCTAAGTTTCATGGGTATGAAGATAGGATTTCAGCACCTGAAGGCTGGTCATTTAATTGGGGGAGTAAATTGTACACATAAACCATGAGGGTTAGCCCATGATGCTGTTAACGGGGATGATAAAAACACATATTTGAATGGTTCAAGAATGGGAGAATCAATACAGCCAGGAGTCCAACCATCTGTGCCAGTCAGAAACACTCCAAATTAGTGTGTCCAGGGCCACGCATCAGATCTCGAAGTTCTTTTGACAAGTTGTATTCAGAGAAGAGCAGCCAGGATGGGTGATTTTAGCAGAAAACATGTCATATGATGAAGGATTAGCGGGGTGTTGGGCCTATAGAAAAGATTTGTTCCTTTAAGGCATCATTGTTCACTGTAATGAACAAAGACTGTGGAGCATTGCTCAGACTGCATCGACCTCCGTTTTTCACGGAGATAAAAGTATCCCCTTTAAACATGCCAATTAATTTCTCTGATGTTAAAATTTTTTTTTAAAGAAAAAGGAAAGAGGGAGGGAGGGAAGGAGAGGAAGAAGCACCCACCTAACACCTGAGTCACCAAGTTGTGCCTCTGATGTTAATGTCTTCTTCATAAAGTGGTGCGAGTAATGCCTGCGTATGGTGGTGAAGATGATCGGTAACATGTTAAAAAGCATGGTGCCTGGTGGATGCACAGAAGTGGAGTGGACATAAAGATACGGGGGCGTGAATGCCCACCCTGCCACTTACTATTGTTTAACCTGGGCCAGTTTGTCAACCCCTCCGACATCAGTTTTCTGGTGCTAAAAATGATGCCCGCTTCCTAGGTGCCTGGAAAATACAAAAAGAATACATGGCAAGAACTTTCACCTGACACACTCTAAATATCCAGTTAGCAAAAACCTGAAGGCATTTGAGAAGAGGTGGCCACATTGTCAGGAGATGAGAGGCCGTGCTGTAGAGTCTGTGTGTCATCAGAAGACAGTCCCTGCTCTCTGCTCGATGAGGGCGGGAAACATGAGTTCAACAGAATGAGCTTCTCGACCATCAGAGCAAAGGACCGCAGAGCTGGGTGACGGCACCCTAGAGCTAGTCACTCCCCTTTTTCAGGGTAGCATACACAGAAAAGTATAGTCAATCAACTGTCCTGCAGCTGGAGACCAGCTAGGAGACTTCACTGCCCTGGACCCCACCAAGCCACCCCGGGGGGTGAGAATGGCACCGTCTCTTCACACCTACAAGTTAGTTGGGTGCATTACTGACAGTGCTGGAGTGAAGGACTCCTGGCCAGTGGGAGAGGCTGACCCGGGGGCCTCCGTGCTACACAGAGAAGTCGGATGATGGGGTTGTGGAGGAACTAGGACTTAGGTCAGGCCTAAACGATGGCTAGGATTTAGAACTGGGTGGAAAGAGATGTCACTTGAATGAGAGTTTTCTACCCACTGATCATCATTCTTCCTGTCTGGCCTGTAATTTTGTTGATCTAAGGTACTGACCGCGCTTCTATTTGTTGTGAGCTCGAAACCTTATTCCCCGCTTACTCTGACCCAGGGAGGCGGGGACCCATGTGAGCTTTTGTGATCCAGGCTGTTTTCTGTCTCAAGCAGCTCTAGTACCTGACCCTGTGGAGTTGGGGGAAGCAGACATGGAGGCTGAGTCAGGCACCTGGCTTCTTCTGCATTCATCTGTGTACCTGAGAGACGTGGGGTCTGGGACTCCTGCCTGTGACATTCCTGCCTTTTCTTTCTCCCACGAAGGAAGGAGATGTACCCTGGGCAGCACAGACCCAGTGCACACCACCCAGGTCACTCCCACAGCAAGGAGACCCCAGGGAAGGAGGCGGGATTGGCGGCAAAGCCAGGGCCTGGCTGACACCAATCCAGTCAGCTGCAAGGGTGCATGAAGCAGAGTCAAGAAGAGGGGTGGGATGTGGCAAACCCCTGATGATTGCTCCACAGGAGCCAGCAGGTCTCACAGAATCCACCTGGAGAATAGCCAGAGATCTGCCACTTCACCTCATGCCCCAAGAAACCGGAGAGCCAAGTTAGGAGAAGTCTCCCCCATTGCATGTGCATGGACACTGGAGAAGCCCCGTTGGGGGGCTTGGAGAAGCTCCAAGAAATAAGACTATTGAAAGAAGAGGCACATTTGTACACGCGCTAGTAGACGGCAGGGAGCTCTGGCCATCTGTCGGGAAGACACCTGCAGCTTTAACAGAGATGGGCAGCAGATTTTTTTTTTAAGACTTATAGAGTGTGTGAGATATGGTTCTAAGCACCTTTCCAATATTAACTCATTTGAATTCTTATTGCTACCTTGATGTAGGTGAAACGATTTCCCCATGTTACAGAAGAGGCACCTCAGTGGGTAGCCCAAGGTCTCCAGCCAGGGGGAAGCAGGGAGCAAAGCCAGGCAGCTTGGCTCCAGAGTCCACGTTCCTCCCTACTTTTTACAGTGCCACCTGCGAGACTGGAGGGGACTAGCCTGCCCAAGGTACTCCTAGGTGCCTCCTCCCCACCCACCACGTATAGGAGACAATCAGTGGTTGGAGCAATTCTATTAATAGGTAGAACACTCTGACTCTAGGCAGAATTCTGGGAATCTGAATCACTGATCACACACACAGACACACACATACGTGCGCACACACAGACATGGAAAGGAGTCGAGTACCAGTTACCCCCTTAGAGTCCTAGGAAAGTTCATTCAACAAAGACATGCTGAACACTGTGTACCAGGCATTTTTCTCAGCACTGATGAGATGGGGTGAAAAAAATGGTGTGGTCCCTTTTCTCAAAATCTTGCAACCTGTCTGACTGGGGTGACAGTTAACAGATCACCCTCGTTGTGTGGAATCCTGGGTAGGTGAGCGCTCAGCGTCGGGGAGGTCTGAGTGGATTAGGGAGTGGGGGCAGGTCAAGAAGGAGTTTCTGCGGTGTGAAGGATGGATTGAAATAGAAACCAGAGGGAGGGGTACTACTTTTTGAGACTGCAGGAACTTGAAGAACGGAGGGTGGCAGATTTTAACAGTGGAAGGCTAGACAGCAACCAGAATGAATAGCGTCAACGACACAGAACCATAGACGAATCTCACAACTACACTGTGGAGTGAAATACTACCTGTTACCTGACTGTCATTTATATAGTGTGCAAATACCAGGCAAAATGAACCATCATGTTTAAGGATATAATATAGGCAGTAAAATTACAAAGAAAAGCAAGAAAGTAATTGCCATATAAATCAGGTGCACTTTGAGGAAGATGAATTTGGGGGTAGGAATTGGAAGGAGGGTTTCTGAGATGCCTGAAGTGCCCCATTTGGGGGCCTGCTGGGGGCCACATGAGTATTTGTGGTAATGCATTTCAGTTCTATGTGCCCTTCTGTGTGTGCACAATTGTAAGAGGCAAGGGGAATGAAAAAGAGAGAAAAAGGAAGAATGGAAGATCAGAGCAAGAACGAGAACAGCAGGAAAGAGAAGTTCTCTAGGTGACTCACTGTGCCTCTTTCTGTTCTAAAAGTAGCCTTTTCCGTTTCAGCATCTCTGAAGGGACACCCTGCCGTGGACGGTGTCTTAGGTGTGATGAAATGTTCGGGCCCCTCCCCATCCCAGCCACCTCCCTCTGGTTGGACTCTGGCCCCACTAGAGGGGTGCCAGGCTAACAGACTGTACCCCCAGCTGATCAGGAGAGAGAACGGACAAGGGGAATGGTGACAGTGGTGGTGGTGGGGCTGGTCACAGTGGAACAGTGGGACAGGAATGCCAGTTCTAAGCCCTGCTCTGCTGGTAGCACGAGGCCTACAGACCCCGGCAGGCTGCTGCTTCCCCAGTGTGGTGCCCCCTGGTGACATGGCTGACCTCACAGATGTCCTCCAGGGCTATGAGGTGGAAGGAAAATTTCAAAATGTGCTTTGAGTGAATGGTGTGTCCAGGGACCTATTGACCAGCCCTGCCTAAGCTTCCTTCAGACCCAGGACCCTGGGAGGAACCACTCTTCCAACTGAGAGATGCCTTCATGCCTCGAGCAAGCCCCAGTGAGGCCTGAGCTCTGTCTGGAAAGAGAGGGGTCAGAGAGAGGTGAGAAAGACACTGCACTCAATTTCAGAGGTGCTTTCTGTGGAACTAAGGTGCCGTGAAGCACCACTCTGGGAATGCTGCAAGTCCCTCTCTGGAGACCTTGACTATTCAACTCCCTGATGATCTGGAGAGTTTCACTCCACCCTACAGGGGAGTCCAAGGAACACATGTATTGTACCTGCATTATCTCATGAAAACAAGCCTAAATCCAAGAAGGTGGCACTATTTTGTCATTTCCATTGCAAACCAAGGAATCGAAGGACGAAAAACAGAAAGCAACACATTGTCAAGGTCACACCACCGTGCAGCACAGCCTGGGCATGTGAGGCTCCAGGATGGCTCTGAGGAGGATCTGTGACTTTCTGGTCCCTCCTACAACTTTTTGTCAAGGAAGAATTGTCTGCTTCCAGGGAATTTCCAGAGCCGTCTTCCAAATACTAATCGGCGAGCAGCGGCCGAGGCTTGCTGGCTTACCATGCGCTCGTTTGATTGCTCGTCCAGTCCTTGGCCTCGCGCCACTCCACTTGTGCTAAAAGTAGCGCTGACCACATCAGGGCCTGTCCCACGGCCAGGACTATTTTGACTCTGTCCTCAGGAATCATCTGGTCTGAGGAGTGTTCTAGCTGGACTGTTCCCATGTGCACTCAGATGTGGCGCCGGGAATATTCTGGCCGGCACACCTGTTCCCAAAGCTGGGCCATATGCTGCCCCTCACCCCACGGCCTCCACCACGTGCCGCCTGAGATACGGTTCCAGGAGCGCTGGGCAGTGGGACTGGCTTCGCAGGGGGATAAGGGGAGTATGTCCATTCTCGAAAAGAACAGCAGGCAGGTTTGGGGACCTGCCTCTTCTCCCATCCAGTAAATGGCAGCATGTTATTCTGTGGATTCATGGTGTCCACTTACAGGGGAGGCTGCACCTCCTTACTTAAAGACAGCAAATATCATCCTTCTCTGGGAGCCTTTGACAGTGGAGAAGATTTGCTTCCAACCAATTTAAATATAAGTCCCAGGACAAGGGGCGTCTGCCTGGAATGGGCACCCCCAGCTTTGTCCACCCTTCAAAATCCAGCGAGGTCCCATCTCCCTGGGAGACAGAACAGTCCAGTCAGCCTCCCCTTACCACCCAGTGAACACTGCTCTTCAGTGGGTTTGCGGGGTCCATGGCCTCTCTCTCTTGGTGGTGGCAGCTCGGGCCAGGGCCTCACTTGCAGGCAGATTCCCAGCATGGGTGGGCTGAAGAACCAGCAGGATTAGCAACGTCAGCCTTGCTCTGCTCAGGAGAGAAGTGGACCATCTCCTTCCACAGCTGATTCACTCCTCTGTTCCATGCATGAACATTGACCGCCCACCCTGCCTGTTACTGGTCTGGGCCCCAGAGATACAATGGCTAATAAGACTGGGTCTCTGCCTGAGAGTAATGACTGCTGCAGATTCTCCTCGACTTACGGTTGGGCTGCATCCTGATAACCTCTTTGGAATTAGAAAGTATCAGAGAAAATACTGGCAACAGAGTGTACTGTAGTATGTCTGCTGTTCCCTGTGATCCATGGCTGGCTCGGATCTGTGGCTCTCTGCTGCCTAGCACCACAAGGGAGTGTCATATCGTACATCACTTGCCTGGGAAAAACTCAGAATTTTAATGTAAAGTATTATTTCTACTGAATGTGTAATGTTTCCAAACCATCAAAAGTCAAAAAAATTTAAGTGGCGCCATTGCAAGTCGGGGACCCTCTGTATATAGAGAAGACATATTATTACCCATTGTTCAAATTAGTCAAATCAGCGGTGACTCACTTTGGTCTGGAAGATGGAAAAGGCTTCAGAGAGTCTGGGACAGGTTTTCTAGAAGCTCAGGAAACTTCATTGGGAAAGGTGGAGAAAGAGCATTCCGGTGGGGGGAACAGCATGTGCAAACACATACAGGCATGAAAGGGCCCTGTGGGGACCAGGGAGGCAAAAATGTTGCTTTGATTTTGCTGTTTTCAGACCAGCTGGCAGCGTCTCCTCCTCATGGGTAGGGAGATTGGCACTCCAGGGAACTTGGCACCACCCTTCCTAGATTGTGTCAGAGCACACAGTTCCTTCTCCTCCACCCTTGGGGCCCTGCAGTCTCTCCTCCAGCCTCTCTCAGCTCCTTCCCAGTGAGGATAGAATTGGCTTCTGTGATGCAGATGTACTTTCCTTCTTGTTAGAATCTTAATATTGCATGAATCTCAAGTCCCGGCTGCCCTGACGTGGTGGGCAGGGTCAGAGGTGGGAATTAACACAGCATATGATCTTGATGGCTTCAGTCAGGGAATACTGAGGCCAACTGAAGAGGTTGCTTCTCTTTGTCACTGATAATGAAGGTATTGCCAAGGCTGCTGATCTCAAGCTCATTCCTCAGAGAGCTTTAAGCACCTTGCCGACATCATCCAGTAATAATCGTGTGAAGAGCAATCTCTTTTTGAGCGCTTTACAAGTATAATTTCATTTCATCATTCAGTGACTTCATGATGTAGGGTTAAGTGATATGCCTGAGTTCTCACAGCTAGTCAAGAGAGAGGCAGACGTTGAGTCCTGATTTGGGGACTTCAGTAAGCCCAAGTACAGATTTCTAATACCACCTCAATCATGGGGAATCCTGGGCTGAGGATGCTGGATGGCGTGGCTCTCTGCCCTAATAGCCCTACATCCCTCCTGGCTTCCATGGCAAGGCTTTGACCTATTCAGTCTCCCATCACACCTTCATTGCAGGCCTACTGGTACCAGGTGTTGTATGGAGGCCTGGGAAAGACAAAGGCACATGGGGCCAGTCGTCATGTGGCTCAGCACCCTGTGGGAGTCAAATGGCCCCCCTTCCCACTGCCACCCAAAACTCTTCCATTCCTTGGTGACCTGTTTTGCCTTCCCTGTACTCTGGTCAACACTCATTTCTTTCTTCTAAGCTTCCACGATGCTCATGACCAGTCCCCAGGACCTGTTGCAACAAGCATGCAGTCAGTGCCTGGACTGATGTGCACTGGGGCGGGCGTGTAGCACCTGCACTTGAACTTCCTCGCTCACCCCACAGAGACACCGATTCAATTTTAAAGAGCAACAGGCATCACCAAGTAGTGAGAGGACGGCTCAACCCAAATCAGCTGAACTAGGTTCTAAGCTAGTGCCACCCTCTGGGGGATGTTGGTAAAGTTGTCCGTTTCTTCATCCAGGAAGTGGGAATAACAAGACCCAACCTGCCAGCCTTACACCGTTTTAGTGATCTGCTTTATGAGGTGAAATGAAGTTCACGAAAACATTTTACAGGTCGTCAAGTATTATGCAGGCTGTCATTATCCTTATATTTGTCTTCTGTCTCCTAGAATAGCTAGCATAAATCTGGGCACATAATATTCAGTAAATATCAGTCAATTTAAACTGAATTGATTCCTTCACCCCCTTCTGATAGTCCTTTGGGCTTTTGGTGTCATTGCCACTCCTAGCACTAATAATGCCTGCCTGTCTGCTGGGGAGTATCTGTGAGGATCAAGTGAGGATGTGATAATGCCTTGGAAGCTACATTATTGAACTGAACTGACTCTTGGGAAATCATCTTGGTCCCCCATCTTGAGAAGTGGGCTGAGGGCTGGTGGCCCTGAATGCGTAACCACGGCCATGGAGCAGTCTCCCTCCAAGCTGTAGGTCTGTTATTTTGGGGAAAGAGTACACTTTCCCCAGTTTGGGTTTCCAACTCACCAACCGCCTGGCCCAGGGAGTGCCTGTGATGTAGCCCTGGTGCAAGGGGGTCCAGACCACCATATACCCACCCCTCATTAACCCTTCACCTCTCATTTCAGCACCCCTACCCCACGGAGGATGAGAAGAGGCAGATTGCAGCCCAGACAAACCTCACCCTCCTGCAAGTAAATAACTGGTGAGTTACTATCACCTGCCAAAAGGTCCTCAGATTCAGGGGCCACTTGTTTGGCAGGAAGTGACCGAGACTAGAATGCCCCATCCTAACTCAATTGTAGCCCAGCTACCACAGAGACCCTCTAATTTGAGTCAGAAGCAGAAAGTTAGAATCAAAGCAGGTGCCCATAGCTTCATCTGCAGCTTCTCAGCGCCCTCTGCTGGGAATAGCTCCTGAACTTCAGTGGAAACTTGCCCACATCCAGGAGTGGAGGTGCTGCCAACCGTCATCTGCTCTACCCACCTGCCACCACATGAATGAAACTCAAACTCACAATCTGCAAAGCAGGGAGTGGGAAGGAGGAGGAAAATTAAGCCATTCTGACCCCACAGGGTTCTCACTTTTCTGCTTCTCTAATTTGTCTGACTGGGCTGCCATAAAAGGATCAGAGAGCGATGTATGGCTGGATGGAAGTAAACTCTAGTGTCAGGGCCCTTGATCCAAGCCCTAGACCCTCTGGATTGAAGTTGGAGGTCAGTGTCTTTGACTAAGGCTCCTCCTTCCTCTGTTCGCTCCTGACCACTCTCAAGCAGAGATTTCTGACACTCATCACACATTCAATCCACGCTACTTTGTGATTCTGTGAGTGCCGCGGTGCCCAGGGATCTTCTCCACACTGGACTTTCATCCCCTAGATCGGGCCTGTCTGTTTTGTATGATGAATCAGCCACTGAGATTCTGGAAGTAGCTTAGTGGTCTCACACAAGTGCACACTTATGCACCACTGGGTGGTGACTAAGCACATGTCCACCTTTCTCCCTGGTCAGGTTCATCAATGCCCGAAGGCGCATCCTGCAGCCCATGCTTGATGCCAGCAACCCAGACCCTGCCCCAAAAGCCAAGAAGATCAAGTCACAGCACCGGCCCACCCAAAGATTCTGGCCCAACTCCATTGCCGCGGGGGTGTTGCAACCACAGGCTGGTGCCCCGGGGACAAACCCCGACGGTAAGACCTGGGGCTGGGTGCACTCTCCATGGTGGGACGGGGTGATGAGGGGGACTCCCTGGAGTGCCTTCAGGGGAACCTGTGCAAAGATTCAAGGGCTCAGCACCTGCTCTCCTGAGTGGCAGTGACAGCTCTGTTGCAGTAGTCATCCCACCTGATCTCTCTCAAAGCATGTGTGTAAGCCTGAAAGAAGGCGATGATTTGGCATATATTTTAACAAGCCAAAAGGAATCTCATGAAGAGTGGGAGTCAGTGGTCATTGGGGTCAGATGCTGCTCAGCAGAGCCCCCTCCTCACGCCCACACCCACCCAAAGTTCCTTAGAGACAATCAGTGTCTCCACAGTCCCCCAGGAGCTAGGGCCATCTATAAATACCAAGGCAGGCAGCTGGCTTGTGAACGAAGGCCAGGAAGAGCTTTGTTTTCCCAGCCTCTCCATCACACCCTCCATACACACTTTTCTAATTGCCGGTCGCCTGGTGCACAATGAATAATTCAACGACATTTTATAGTTTGGCACATGGAGGTAGCTTTGTGTGGGAAGTGCAGTTGAGGTGTGCATGTGTGCTTACATATTTGCATGGGCACGTGCATTTATCTGGTTGTGCTCAGGTCTCTCTGCGATGGGCAGTCATCTTATGAGGTAGAGGGAAAATTGATTTTGAGCTAGACCAAACTGGGAGAAATTCTCGTCTCTCATGCCTGGCTGTGTCGGCTTGACCTGATGGCATAACTGTCTGAGACACAGTTCCCTCCTCTTTAGGATGGGGATAATAATACCTCCCTTAAAGAACTGTTAGAATGGTACAAGTGTTTGGGATATTTACATAAGAAATGTTCAGGAAATGGAAACTAGAGGTGTTTCTGGTTGGGATGGGGCAGGGAATGGCTGATAAGTGACCAGATAGAATTCATATGAGGAAATTGTCCATCTTAGGGACTTGTCACACCCATGAGCCAGTCCATTCAACTCCACCAACACTGAGGTCCCTGGCCTGATCCTTGCCTTCTCTCATGCAGGTTCCATCAACTTGGACAACCTGCAGTCCCTGTCCTCAGATAATGCCACCATGGCCATGCAGCAGGCTATGATGGCTGCACATGATGACTCATTGGATGGGACAGAAGAAGAGGATGAGGATGAGATGGAAGAGGAGGAGGAAGAGGAGCTGGAGGAGGAGGCTGATGAGCTGCAAACGACAAATGTCAGCGACCTAGGCTTGGAACATAGTGACTCCCTGGAGTAGTCTGGCAGCCCAGATGGCAATGATCACCGAGCAGAAGAGGAGGGCTTCAGGGTGGGGGGGAAGGGGACATGGGCAGGCAGCACTGAGGAAGTTGGGCCCTAACTTCCCCAAATCAATAGCTCTAAAAATGCGGCGGAGACATCTGCTCCTTCCCAACCACCAAGTTTCAACAAGTCCCCCAGCCCCTCTTCCCCAGAACTGCAGAGGACTCTGTTAGGCGGCACTGGTCAAGCAGCCTGCATGGAAAGGCAAGAGTGAGATTTGAACTCACCAAATCCCTGAGGACAGAGGGAACCCCTGGGTCCCCCCAACCCCCACTGAAGGACTTGAGTTGTTTACAAGCCCTGCACTGTGAGGCTGATCGATGCTGTTCACAGAGCAAGTCTTTGCCAGGGGACAGAGTTAGGAGGAAAGGGAAAGACAGAGGGGGTCTGGATTCCACTCCCAGAAGGTTCTCAGCTCCTCTGAGAGACATTCAAGGGCAAAACGGAGCCCAAAAGCATAACCAGTGACCGGAGGAGTGGAAGAGCCCGAGGTATCCCATCTTGCAGATCATAATGGGACCTGGATTCCACAGGGCTCTGCTCACTCCTCCAAGACCTGCTCGCTGGGCACAGACAACCATGAACTTGGGAAAGAGGGATGGGAGCAGCCAGAGTCACCTCTCTCTCCTGGAAACAAATGATAAACTGGTAGACTCAAATTACAGGAGGTTAAGAGGAGTCCCTTCACCTGGGTTGGATTTAAGACCCAGGAGATGGCAGAACCTGGGCTACGAGCCATATCAAGGTGACTTTGGGGACCACAGCTGTCCCTAGATGATCTTAGAACTCATCTCCTGTAACAGCAGGATAATGGTGTCTTATCCTAGATGTTCCAACTCACAGTGGAACTCCTCAGATGTTCTAATCCTCCATAAACCATCAGAGAGGGTGGAGCCAGGTTAGCTAGGAACCTTTCCACCCTTTCCAGCCACGGCTGTCTTTCTGCTCCCAGACTGGTTCCACTAGGCTCCATCATCTCTTCTTCATTCTGTCCTTCAGAGAAGGCAGAAGAAACATTGGAAAGAAACATCCAGCCCAATGGGAAGTCAGGGGTTGGAGAAGGTGCTACATCCCTCTTCCATCAATATCCAAAATGTAAGGGAGGGCCCAGAGAAATGGCACCCAAGAGCCAAGTGGTGCCCACCCCACCCGCCTCGCTGTTCCACACACCACCGTTTCCACAGCACTGGAGGAACTGGAGCTCCCACAGGAGGAGGCTCCACATCTGCCCAACACACACTTCCCACCCCAACATCCACACCCTATGACTGTGCCTCCTCCGTTCCCTCCTGCCCCGGGGCTGTGAATGACAGGACTGACCACATGTGTGTTTTCCATTGGATTTAATTTAATGGACTTGCAGTTTCATTTGTAAATTGTGCATTG
This sequence comes from Solenodon paradoxus, assembly GCA_004363575.1. Taxonomy (NCBI): domain Eukaryota; kingdom Metazoa; phylum Chordata; class Mammalia; order Eulipotyphla; family Solenodontidae; genus Solenodon; species Solenodon paradoxus. The sequence continues at coordinate 200,697 of RJWH01002106.1, read as the reverse complement.
GCCATCTCCTTCAGTGACAGGATGTGAGTGGCTACCTGGCTCACCTGGAGGAAACCCTCAGGGCCTCTGGGGCTTCCCCTCCCCCACCTGGTTGGGGTGGAGCAGAAGGATGGTGGCTCTCCTGAGGTCTCCCTGAAATGAATGTATTTCTCCCCCAAAAGAGCTGATATTTAATGTTTTAATAGGGATTTTTGAGAAACAAATAACCTTATTTATAATCTGGGTGATCCAATCATTTTTTACTCCCTTTTGATGCCATAGATAGAGGAAAGTCGAGCTTTTTTGGCGTGAGACTTTTGCAACGTGCAGTGGGATAAAATACATTTCCTTTTCTGGCTTGTTTTCCTTGTTAAAACACGCACACAGACACACACACACACACCCTTCCACGTACCACTTTGGACAGGCACCCCAGCACAGGCACACCTGCACACATACCCTCATCTCCTCCTCCCAGTCCCTCCACCTGCCGAAATGTTATGCAACCTCCTTCTGATGTATCCACCAAACCAATACTGAACGTGGCCGGAAGTTTTCAGTAAATCTTATTACCTACCATAATGCCAGTGCTCTATTCTCTTTTTCTGTGGCTAGTGGGTAGTGGGAAGGGGAAGCAGAGAAAATATGGAGGCCTCAGCATAGTCTTTGTTAACTGATTACCTTGGAAGGAGACAAGGTAGAGGGCTTTCTGGGTATACCTGTCTGAGGGGAAGGACTGTCAAGTATGCACATTGAATGTATACATGTGTTGATCTGAGACAGAGATTAGAGAGAAGACAGGAGGAAGCTCTGTACTGCCCTCTCCTGACAATTTTCCCATTGTAATTTGGAATTTGGTCCCTCTTCCTCAAAAGCCTAGCCGGTCCCTTCTCCAACCCCCGCAGACCTATCCTTGCTCTGTTCCTCAGATGGAAGTTCTCCCGAATCAGGAGGGAGAGGCAGTTATGACCGCGGAACTTAAATCCTGGACCTGTGTCCAGAGGAATGCTTCCTTTGGAACTTCAGTGCTCAGCCCTGGATTCCCTGAGGCAAGGAGAAATTGAGTGGCCGCTCATGTTCCCAAATAAATGAGAGGCAGCCTCTCTTGTTACTGCCAGCCTACAAGTTTCCTTCCCTGGGCACCGTTACCGAGATGTCTGGGGCATCGGTTAAATGTAGGAGTACCTTTTTCACGTTCACCAAGGCTGCGTTTGCCTGTGGATACCAAACACGGCTGAGGACAGGGTGGGAGCAGTTACACGGGCAGTCCCCGGGCCTTGGCTCCCACCGAGCCCAACCTTCGTGGCACACCTGGAGAATTCTGCAAACACAGGAATCTCAAGGTTTATACTTGCAACCCCCTTCCCAGAGCCAGGAAGACAGCAGTCTCTGAAAGTAGTATTTTCCAAGAAATTCAGTGAAAAGATAAGCTATCAAAACAATTTTTTTTAGGTCCACATTAGTCTAGGATAAACTTTTATTTGCTAATGGGTCTTTATAAGACCCATATTAGCAAAGTCTAACAATTTCTACAGGAAAGAAAACTGTTTAACCTCTTCCCCAGATTTGCTTTTTTTTTCCTTCAAGTACCATCTATTTAATTATACTTACATTCCACAGAACACAATGTTTTAGGAAACATTATTCTAAGAAATTCTAGCACAGCCTGTCCCATCCTCTAACACCCCTTCCTAAGATTCTCCATCAAGTTCTGCCATGTTTTTCAAGCAACAAAGGAGGGGTTTCTTAAATAATTTGAGAGTGGGTGGGTGTGTTTTGTTTTTGTTTTTTTTAAAGGAAAGGTACAGGCAGGAATGAAGGTGAGTAGGCAAACAGGAAGGAAGGAAGAGAGAAGAGGAGGAAGAGCTTTATTCGTTTTTTTCATTTAGTCGTTCACATTTGTTGTTCCCCCTTGACCCCGGATCTTGAACTCTGGACATTGGGGTGTACGTGGGACTGCTCTGAGGTGTGCTAGACCACTAGGCCACCATGGCACACCCTAAGTGGTTTTGTTTTGAGGAAACAGCAACGTGTGTGTGTGTGTAGTATGTGTGTCTCAGATCCTATCCAACCCAAGAAGACGTGTTGAAATTCCTATTGAAATAAGAGAGGTGGACAATGTGGGTTGTCCCCTTATCCCCAAGATGGAGCTCTGATGTTGGGGCCCAGAGAAATGCGCAAATTGACTTCTGGCCCCAGCCTTCATCCATCAGAGAAAACCTTTCAATTTTGAAGATCCTTGCTCATGGGAGTTGATGGCCAGAGCTACACTCCTGGGCCAAGGAATCCTCAGGAACCTTGGACATGAGCAGATGAGGGCAATGGTTCTAGAATGCTGTAACCTGCTCAGACACACAAGCATTTATTAAACACCAACTCCAAGTAGGCAGTTTTAGACACCAACGCTACAGTTATGATCACAAAGACAAGAGGTCTTGCCTGCAGGGAGCTTACAGTCAAGTAGAGGATCGAGACAGAAGGCAAGTTCATAACATTCCTATATTGGTTAAAAGATGACCTTTTCCTAGGACTGTGACCGCAACCTCAGATTTTTAAACAGAAGGAACTCAGGTCGAATGTGGTGTTCGGGTCAAATTCAGTCTGCACACGTGTTTGTGTAGTCAATTTTTTTTTAAACTTGGGTCAACATTTAAAAGTTGGAACATTGCTCACAAAAATTCAGGTTCCTGATTTCTCATGAAAAATCCATCCAGCAGGCAGCTCTATCAGGCAGCTATAGTCCCATACGGCCAGTTGGGTGCAGTTGGATTGTCACTGTCCCTTATGCTGTGCCTTCTAGTTATTGTGATACTGGCCACTCAGGGGGTCTCCCCAACACTAAGACTGAGGGTCTGTTGCCATTTAGCATTTGGTTGGTGGATTGTTTAGTTATGTTTCACCCTTTCCTTTTAGTGTTCCTTTTTTTGCCTTTCCCACCAATATCTGAGTGGTTGTTTTTAGGAGGGGACTATTTCTCTACACCCATTGCTCCAATGAGATTGAAGATAAACAGAGCATTCTACCTTCGGCAGGCGTAGTGGGAATTGGAAAGAACATATTTGTCTGTGGAAGCGAAGCTCTCCCTACCTTGGATTGCAAAGTGTACCTGTGTCTCATGTCCAGACATCTTTATTCTGAAGTTACCTGCCTCCCAGACCTCTGTGGATGGTCATGATCTTTGCAGCATAAAAACCATGAACATTTTGCCTTACTGATACCATAACCAGTTTTTTCCAAGATTCCCTGGCAAGCTGTTTAAGACATAGAGAAGTATTGCTCTCAGAAAATAGGTTTCAGTTGCCTTTAGAAGTTCCTTAAAATTTTAGGGGCACCCCTGTGGCTCAGCATCTAAGGTGTAGGTCATATAAAGCCCAAGGACCTGGGTTTGAGACCCAGGACTAGGGGAAAGATAGAACAACAATAGAAACATTTCTTGTCTTATAGCTGTGCCTTTTAACTTCCACCCCTAAGTCAGTGATTTGTTCACTAAGCTTTCACAGGTGCCCAGGGCATCACCGGTGTCTCCAACCAAGAAAGTACCTAAGAATGACCAAGAGAATGTTGATGGCATCGGACTCTCTGTGTTTCCACTCTGCTGCCTTATTTCCACCCCACGGATGAGGCAGAATTTATTATACCACTTTCACGTATATCTGATACTTTTCTATTTCTCAGCCTCTCTCTGGGCCAATCTCATTTAGCCCCTTTGCAAATTAAGTGCATCTCATTAAACCAAACCCATTTAGGACAATGCCCTTCAGGTGTGTGCATCCTCGTACATCTTTCATTTTAAGACAAGTGTTTGATTTATTTTTCATCTCATTACACTCTTTAAAATTATGTGCATCTCATTACGCTCTATGCACGGAGACGACTTATTTCAGGTGTAGCCATTACACCCAGTATTATCAGGAAAGAATATTTTTTTTTCATTTCATTACAAGCCTTACAATTTATGTACATCTCATTACAATCAGCCATTTAAGACAATTCCCTTTAGTTGTGTATATCTCATTATACCTTTTCATTTTCCAATTTTTTTTCTTCTATTACACCCAAGCATCACTCAGAGAACTCACTTCAGGTGTGCATAGCTCATTCACCTGTTATTTCATGATTTTCTGGGTGGCTGCTTCTCCCACAGTGCTGAGAAATTTTTATTGTATCACACTCATTTAAGGCCACTCTGCCCACCTCGGGCCTCCCGTGACTCCTTTGCCCCTAGAGGGGGCCTTGGGGGCCCTTCAGTCGAAGTTCTGTTAACCCCTAGTCCCATGGGCACAGTGGGTTCCCCGGCCTCCCCAGGGGCTGCAGCTCCTCTGTCTGGACAGCCCACCCCCCACCCCAGCCGGAGACACAGAGATGGGTGTCACTAGCCAGACTTCCTCCCGCCAGACTGTTCCGTACTTCCTGCTGCCCTTTTGATGGGAGGACACTGTGTATCCATGCAGGGTCACCTTATGGAAGGAGGTAAAATGTCTTTGCTCTCTTTTGAAGGAATCTGCCCAGCACCACCAGGTCCAGTACCATCTTTAACAACTTCTGCCACATTTTAGACAAACAGGCTACACCCTCATTGTTTTGTTTTGTTTGGGGATTTGTTTACAGGTCTTCCATGTCTATGGGAGTGAACAAATGAGCAGGTTTCCAAGACCAAGGCACCCTCAGGACCCAGTCCTTTCTCTCTATCCCTCTCCTCCAACCCCCATCCCAGCCTCTCAGAACCTCACAGTTTTGGGAATTACAGGAGCCCAGGTTCCATTCTCAGTCAACTAAACCTGAATCTCCAGGGTGGCGCCGGCCAAGGTAGGCTCACTTTAAACAACACTACAGAGGATGGGAGCTGCTTGCTCTCTCACCAGCCTGACTTCAGAAGAGGCTCTGCAGTGTGGTTGCTCTGAGCTGAAGCTGCCTCCCTTCTCTGAGGATCACCCCTCCCAGGTGTATTTGCATCACAACAAATATCCACACCTAGAGTGGAAAAAAAAATGTCAGTTCTCAATCTGGAAAAAGGCAGGAGGGGTGAGTAAGCCCACCCCTCTCCTGCCCACACAGGGATCGTGTCCACAGCATACAATAAATCCTCATCTGTCTGTATGGTCACCTCCAGCACCTCCAAGGGAAGAAAGACCAGACTCTTACACAGAATCACCTGAGCCCTCTGACTTCCACCTGGCCACCTGAGGGCTGCCTCCTGCAGACGGGGGGGAGGGAGCCGGGACCCTCTGGACTGTCCGTGATCTTGGAGGCTTACTTCGGCTGTGGGGCAGCACCATAGGGGATCGCTATGCTTTTCTCCAGCCTCTCCTGCTGCAACGCCACCCCCAGCTGCTACTCCTCCTTTCCCACCAGTCCACCCGGAGCGTGAAGTCTGCGAGGTTTCTCTGAGTGTGCCGGCTCGTCTTGAGTTTCCTGTCACTCTACCTGTCTCCTCGCCAGTGAAAATAGAATCTTTCCTCCAAGTGCAAAAATAAACTTGACTCTTTACCATCCCTCCTCCACCATCCCCTTGAATGAACCTGCTGAGCCATCAGAATAGGATCCAACTCCAGCCTGTAAGGAGAAAGGCTGATTCCAGGTGAACAGGACACACCCTGGCCCTTTGTTTTGCTCTGGGTTTGTTTTCAAGCCTCCAAGTCCCAACCTTTCCTTCTCTGTGTTCCTGGAAGTTTACTAGTAAAAATAAAGGTCACTAAAAAGAGACAAACCAAAGAAAGAGAGAAAATAAAAACAGAAATGAAAAAAATATATTTTACAGTAAAAATAAAAGTCGCAATTTATTTTTACTTAAAAAAAATAAATGTTATGCTAGGTGCTGTCAACTAATCAAAATGACCTTGGAAGAATTACTAGTATTATTATCAGGAAACTGGAATTCAGAGAAATTAAGTCTTCTCAAAAATTATTTAGCTGATATGTAGTAGAGCCAGAAATTTGAATCCAAGGCCAGAACCCATGTTCCTCCTTTGAGGTATTTTCCCTCCCTGAGCTCTGTTTGAAAAGCACAGGCCTTCTGTCTGCTCTGAAATCCTCAGAAGCAGTGCTTCCCTCCCGGGTGAAGGGAAGAGAGTGAAGCTCAGGCTCAGACAGAAATCCTGATGACTGTTCCCACATTCTCTCAAGAAAATCCCTGCTGCTGCCTTCGCTTTTCTCCTCCAAGGTCCCCGGTTGAAAGTGTCCAAAGACATCCGATCCAAGCCTCAGCCTGCTTCTCCCACATCAGGGCATCTTCCCAGCAACTCACCAGCACGGAACTTGAACCCATGGACATTTAGTGAGGTAGGGACCGCACCTAGGTCCTCTAAGCTTAAGGAGGGGCTCTGTATGCTTTCCTAGAAGCTGAGATACCAGAGTGGGTGGGAGGCAGTCTTGGAGGAGAGGCTGCTGTCAACTATCAATAGACTGGGATGAAGAGGTGGCAACAGCAGGTCCTCCGTGCTGTCACTGTAGCTGCTCAGGTGTGCTTTAGAGATTTATGCACGAGGTCAGGAACTGCTGCATCCATGTGATCTCTCAGAGATGACAATTGACAGCCAACCCTGCCTGACTTCCAACCTGGTTCCTCCTGCTGCTCAGAGGGTAAGGCCGGGTTCACAGGTTTACATCAGGCTTGACTGCTGAGAGGAAGGGCCAAAATGGCTGGAAGATGGAGGAAGGACAAAGAAGAAGAAGCTCATTTGTGGGAGACAGCATAGAATGGGTCCCCAGACAAAATGGGGACCTGCACAAGACTCAGGGGCTTCGTCAGATTGGGCAACATTTTAATGGGGGAAGGAAAAATCAAAATGACTCAAGTTGGAGGGGAGGAGAGAAGATGAAGTAGAAATAACTGGACTGGAATAGAGACACCTGGCTTTTCCGCTAACTTGCTTCCCTGGTTCTGATTCATTTTCCTGTTCTCTGCAGGTGAGGAGTGGAAGAGAGAGTGAGGAGGGGACCGCAGCATAGGGCAGAGGAGAGAGGGAGAGAGAGGAAGGAACTGGATGTGCACTGTGTCTCTGGGGCTTTTCAGACAAAGCTATTATCAAAATGCCAACCCGCTTCTGCCTGGCCAATTTGCATATTCCATGCTGTGCTCTTTGAAGGAGGATGAATATGCATGAGGGCTCGGGCGGGGTGTGGAGCTGCTGCAGGGCTATGGGCTGAGGTGGCTCATTGTTCTTTTAAAAGACAGACATTAATATGAAGCCCACATACCTTTCTGGTCAGCTGAGTGGCCTGTGCTTCCCTCCCGGGTGAAAGGAAGAGAGTGAATGAAGCTCAGGCTCAGACAGAAATCCTGATGACTGTTCCCACATCCTCCCAAGAAAATAATCAGGTACCATCAAGAACTGAGAGTCTCTTCTCCAACAGCAACATTGAATTACTCCCCCTCCAAACATATTAATCATGGGGGAGGCTCTGTGGTGACAGTCACCTCTCCTCTTCCCTTTTCTTGCTTCTGTTGCAAGGAAGACTGGGTGCCCTGGGGCACTCCCAGCTCCCAGCCTTTGGGGAGATCCAAAGGGCTCTGGGTAGCTGGACTGCGGGGAGAGTCCCCAGGACATAGTGGGGACTCAAACAACACTCATGGAAGGGACTCACTGATGTCCAGAGGACTTCATTATTCACCCTAAGACACCGGGAGGACAGATCTTTTCCTGACTGTCTCCCCTCCCTTCTTCCCCGACCACAGGTGAAGAAAGTCACTCTCCAGACAGTGTTCCAATGCATATGAAAAGGCTTGATTTTGTTTTAAAATACAATCTATCGCCCTTCCTTCTGGTTTTCTTTTTAGGAACCACATCTGCCTCCCATCCCAAGATAGAGCGGAAGGATGGAGAATGTGTGGGTTTCCCATTGGGAAGGCGGCTTGTCCCCACAAATGGGTTGTTTCAAGTATCCCCAAAAGAGGCTGGTATCTGGCTCTATGATGAAGTTTCCTTACCAGGACTAGAGCAGTTGGACTTGGCAAAAATCCACATCGAGGCCTTGAATTGATGAAATCACATGGATTCATGAAAGAATCTACTACCCAGACCAACCTCCCACCTACCAAGGGGGCCGCCTTGCAGACCTAGGCTCCCAGGCACCTGGCTCCTAGGAACATCTGAGACTGAATTTGAGTTCTACTATCAAGGCTGACTCCAGTGGGAAGCGCCAGTCTGCCTGGAGGGCTCTCCCTGGATGTTATTATAATCCTGCAGATGAGGAGGAAAAAGCTGGGCAAGTGAAGCAGCCTCACTGCTAATCAACAGCTACGCTCCCCTCGGGTTCAGCCTCCCAGAGTCAGGGCTCCCGTAACTCAAATCCGAGAGTCCAGCTTCTCCAAACCTTAACATATATCAATTGCCTGGAGATCTTGTTAAGAAGAGCCTGACACAGTCGGTCTGGGTTGGGGCGCTTCTAACTACCTCCTAGATGCTGTCAGTTCTCCTGCCCTGGGCTCCACAGAGTCAGAGTGAAGTACAAAACCTGAAGCACTTGATTTCTCTCCCCTCGCAATTTGTGACAGGGACAAAAGAAAGAGCAGAGGGGCTGCTCCTCCCGCCCTTCTCTGCTCACCTCCTCCCAGATGGCATGTATCCCTGACACTTGAGATTTATTTTTAACTGCCAGCAGCTTTGATTAGCTTGTCTCTGCTGCTCTGGACACCTGCTGGCAGCATAAATTGGGGGAAAGGAGTGGCTGACCCAGATCTGAGAATTCCAAGGCAGGAAGAAAAGCTCTTGGGAATCCACTGCTTCCCTTTTGCTGAGCCTGCTGAGAAACCCCAGAGCTGCCCAAGAGGTCAGTGTGCTCATGACCTCACACCACTGGCCGCCTTTGCATCTTTCGCTGCAGAGCTAACTGAAGTCATCGCTTTTTGCCAAAGGGTGGATGGTTACATCAATTTATTGACCCTGAGGATTTGCTATGATGGTGACATCTATCCTCCTAGCAGTCAGGACACTGCTAGCAGGACAGCAGGTCATGCAGAAGTGTGCTCTGTGTAGATGCCCGAGGCAGAGCAGCAGGTGCAGTTTCCCCGGTGGGGGAAGTCTCCCCCGGTCCCAGATAAGATTGCCACTGCTCTCCAAGCAAGGCACCCAGGATGCCATCTGTGGTCATTGATGTCTGTCTTGGCCCTCTGTGGAGCAGCCGGCACTATAAGCATGGCTTTCCAAATGCCATGCTCAGTTAAAGCAAACATGGAACTCGAGGGGATGAGAGGAAATCTGAACGTGCCGGTCTGACTCTACCAGCCAAACCTCTCTACAACTTGGTCTCACCTGTAGAACCAGAGAGAGGCTGGTACCTGCTTGCTAGGAGGGTGGTATGATGCGAAATAATGTGTAGAGGGTGATAAGGTCAGGGGCAAGTGCAAAGCAAGGGTTTGATAAAAGTTTGCTTTAAGGTGGGACTGTGGAAACTGGTGATGTTAATTTCCGTCAAGCCAGAGTTGGTCTGTGGTGGCATTCGCCTTATGGCGGCATCCAGCCTGCATCCAGGTATGAGGACAACATTTACCTGCAGTCCATCACGCCCGGCAGCTGCCTGCCATCATGCAGAGTGAGTACGTAGGATTCAGGGCTGCAGGAAGGTAGGAGGGCATGCAGGGTCACAGGATACGTGACCTTGGGCGTCAGGAGAGCAGCTGCAATTGCCTGAGCTTAGAGATGCAGACTCCCTCCTGCCCTGAGCCCACCTGTGGAGCTCTCCTGAGGCCTCAGAGAGCCAGCAGACATCCCAAAGAGAGGCATGATAGCTGTCTGGTGCCTCCTTGAGGCTCACTCATTATCTGCCAACCTCACAATCTACCCCTGGGTGGACGCCCCTTTAACCGGAAGTTCCTGCAGTGGTGCTGAGGGCAAGACCTTAGGGTCTGAGGACGGCCTCCTCCTGTCTGGAAGGTGCACAGCCCCATTGTGACCCACACAAGGTCTGCTCCCGATCCCAGTCCCTGAACACCATGCTGCTGCCACCGGTCACAGTGCAGCATGTGAAGGCAGCTCCACATCCTTTCTCTGGAGAGTTTCCAACAGAGGGCCATGGACACCACACTCCCAAGCAGAGCATTAAGTAAATGAAGGTTTATTTCAAAATTAGTTTTAGAGTGTAAGCTGTTTTTGAGGGCTGGAGCCAGACAACATACGGAGTGGTGAGAATATCCGCCTTCCTCCGACATGGGCGGAGTAGGGGCTCCGTCACCAGCCCTGCCCCTCGGTCATGCATCCAATGATTACTAGGACTAGAAGCCAACAGCAAAGGACCCGCGCATTTGCTCATGTTTAATCCCGGTTAAGCTATACACGTTTAAATACACGTCGGAGGTTACGTGGTGTCATGCAGTCCCTGTGATAGAATGACTCTTGCTCAGTGACCTCTGCAGCAAGGTGGCTCCCAAGGGTGAGGTTAGGTGGGACAGAGCACTGAAAAGAGAAGAGAAGAGAGGTCACAGCACAGCAGGGTCAGAGCTGGCCAGCCCAGGGTAGCCCTGACCAAGAGCGGCCATGCCGACTTCACCCCAGTGTCTCAAGTAGAGAGCCACCCAGTGAGAACCAGGGATAATTGCGATCACTTGTCTTCCTTCCAGAAAAATGGGGACAATAACAGGTGCTTGCTGGGTCACCAATTAAGCACACAGTCTTAGGTGCCTGAATGCCTGGGTTCAAATCCTGGACTCACTGTCACTCATTCTACAATCTTTGGGAAACTGTTTCAATTGTCTTGCTTGACTCTTCATGTATATGATAGACTGCCTCTGCCTACCCCATAGGGTTGTTGAGACACCAACAGAAAATGCTCAGTAAATGTTAACTATTTTTATAAATTCCCTGACATTTCAGTGAATCATCAGGGGTAAAGTATAGCCCTCAGGCTCATAGACTTAAACAACCCCTTTTTCTACAAACCTGCTTTGAAAACAGTCCTTTAAAGCAATTTGCTGCTTTTTTAAACCCTTTTAGAGTCAGAAATTCTTCCCAGTGTTTAGCCTAAACTACTCCTGCAGAAATTTAAGATTAGTCTCCTTAATCTTTATGGAAACAATCTACTGCAGAGGTTTTTTTTAAAGGAAAGGTGCAGGCAGGAATGAAAGTAATTTGGCAAGCTGGCAGGAAGAGAGAGGAGGGAGAAACATGATTTTATTTTGTTGTTTATCCTGGTCGCGCCCCCACCACCCCCACAAGCCCCGGGGTCTCAAACACAGGTCCTTGAGATGGTTGTGTCCAGATTGTGTCCAGGCCTCATGTGCTAGACCACCAGGGCGTGCCAGTGTAGAGGTTCATACTGAGGTCTGCAAACCTTGACATGTTACAGAGTCGTGTAGAAAGATGTGCACAGAGAGCAAAACCTAGGAAATGAATGATTTAGACTATGAATGATGAACGGATGTTGTTGCAAACTGAATATCTGTGTCCCCACCAACTTTATATTCTGAAGCCCTAAACCTCAGTGCAGCCTGGGATACACTGAAGATGGAGCCTCTGAGGAAGGAAGATTCAGTGAGCATAAGGGTGGGGCTCTAGCTGACAGGATATCCGACAGTGTCCTTTAAGAAGAGACACCAGAAGGCAAACTTTCTCAGCCAGCTGCAAGTCAGGAAGAAATCCCTCACTAGATAGGAAATGTGCTAGCACCTTGGTCATGTTATTTCCAGGTCTCCAGAACCAAGAGAAAATACATTTCTGTTGTTTAGGCCACACAGCGGTATTTTGTTTTAGCAGCCTGAACAGACTAGTATGGCCATTAATGACACAAAAAGGAAGACAACCAGGTAATATGTGTCTCTTAATACAAATTTACAATGACCTATGGATAATGGAGTACTCATCAAAAAATTTAAGGTTGACTGTTCAAGCCTCTAGCTCTACCAGGTTAAGAGGAAATACAAAAAATGGAGGAACATATTAAATTAAATCACAGGGACACAACTATCAACGGCCAGAATGAGGAAATTCTATGCAAGAAACAAGCTGGTTTCTCCAAGAAATAAGTGCTAAGGAATGAGAGTGAGGAAAGGAAGGGAGGCCTTTTTTTTTTTAAACTTAAGATATATTATCCAGTGGCAATCTAGGGACCTTCACTGAATACTGATTCAAATGGATAAACTGATTTTAGGGAGAAATCAGGAGACTCTGAATACTGATTAGTCAACAATACTAAGATTTTTTTTAATGTTTCTAGTTGTGACAATGATATTGTGGTTACATTGTTTTGAAAAGTTTTTAGGTTTCCGAAATGTATTCTGCAATATTTATGGATGGAAAAATATAAGAAGATGCTACCTTTGGGATTTGCCACAAAATCCCAAGGAGGGGAGAAGCTGGGGAAGGGCTACAAGTGAAACAAGATTGCCCACGAGTGAATCATCGCCAACGTGGATGTCACATATATGAACTACTTTCATATGTGCTGAAAGTTTCCATAGTGAAAGATAAAGCAAACAAAGTCATGAAAGGATGTAGCTAATCGCAACGGGTTTGTTGCCTTTCAGGCACTCCAAAACCATGAAAGGAATCCTCCGCGTATTAAGGGCTTTGTTTTTCCCAGCTAAACAGCCCAAATGGCACAGAACTTTCACAATGTGTCCTTTGTGGCTTGGCTGCCCCTCACGTGGAGTCCCTCTGGTAACTGGGTTCCTGGTAGCTCCTTCTTGGGCCTCCTAGCAACAGCCTAAAGCAAAACCCCAGTCCCGCTCCAGACCTACAATAGATCTACAATTGTCCCCTTGAGATCCTGGCCCTGCCCTGCTTGTTCTGACCTGGGTGCGCCGGGAAGAGTGAAGCGTGGACGCTGCCACAGCTTCAGCAGGAATCCTGGGGCCGGGGGGACCTGAGTGGAGCCCTTCTGCTGCAGGAGGCCTGGGGCTGCTCTTACCTTTTAAAATGTAGTCCGTTAGCAAGGTGGGGACCTTCTCATTATCCTCCTTCATGGCAAAGAGGACTGGGAAAGGACAGAGAGAGACAGATGAGCCAGGTACTAACTAGCAGGGCATAAAGCCTACTTCTAGAACCGCACACCCTACCCACCCAGAGAGTGAGAAATCATTCAAGAAAACCAGATATTTGTTGAGTACAGAGCGAAAGTCTAGAAGCCTCTGTCAAGAGTAAGTGTCCCACGTGATGATGGAAGAGAATATATACCCAGAGTGGGCTGTCAGTGACTTTTTCTTTTCCTCTTTCACCTTTTACTTTTTGTTTTTCTTGCTCAGCTGTAATTCCTACATCACTTCCTAAATATATTTAATAAACATAAAATATAGCAATTTTTAAAAAGAATCAGCTATCGGATATAATCTAAATGTTTAGAATAATATTTGTCATAACACTGAATGACCCATAAAACTATCTTTAAAGATATTCTATCAATGCAAACAGACATAAGAAAAATGTCTCCTCTCCAATTTATGAATAAAATTAATTTAACAAGTACATATTTTCCATTTTATGCTTAGTTCAGTGCTAGAAATTGTCAAAATGCATAATTATGAGCCCTCAAGGAGCTTATAGATGTCTGTTTGACACAGAACAATGACTTATACACAAAGCAAACAATAGCAACATTATTAGTCTCAAAATTTTTATAATAAGTTTTCCTTTATTAAAACTCATAGAACTTTCTCATATTCATAATTCATATGATAGAAGTCAGCTTTATATATAACCCCTCAGGAAAGTAACTGGACCTTGTTTGTAATATAAAATCATGAGGCAGGGTAGGTCCACCAAGAGATGTTTTCATCAATAGATCCCATAAGTAAACTATGGTATATCTATTCAATGCACTCTTGCATAGATTTATAGAAAATGGGTGAGATCTATATATATAAAACAAATGTATTCATGAAGAAAGGAGGTTATAGAATATTATGAATTAGACTTTAATGAATAAATGAATGCTAGCATTGATAGAAAAAAACTGGAAGGACATGTATGAAACTGTTAAAAGTGATCACCTCTGAGGGTGAGACCACAGGAGATGCTCCTTTCTACATTATCTATCTCTAATGAGCATTATTGCATCTTGCAAGCAGAGAGAACTAGGGTTAGGAGGCAATGTGACAACAGAAGGATCCCAATCCACTCCCATGTCCTTGGCTCTCCAAGGATCATCTTGCCTGGTTTCAAGTCAGGGTGATAAAACTTGATTCCAAAATTCAGGAGTGGGTGAAGAATTTAGTCTGGCATGAGTCAGCAGTCAGTCCAGAAAATGGAAGAGACTGAACTGGAGGCAAGGGGTTGGTTTCTTTTGTTTTATTTCTTCTCTGTTTTTAGACATATTTTCATTTCAACTTCACAGGCTGAGATACTTTGTAACTGATCATGGGCATGACAAAGCCTGCACCAAAAAGATAGCTGTAATAACATAATAACTGCACTTAGCACGAGTCTAAGCTCACCTCCACAATCCAAACTTTATCTGAATTGTCCACCCCCAAGATTCAGTATTTGATCTATCTCCTCCTTGATTCAGAAGCAGGGAAAAGAGAAGACACTGCTCACAAATCCAAATGAGGATTTGCCAAAAGAGGGTTCTCATCACTGACAGGAGAATTGGTATTCAGGAAAGATGGCAGTGTTTTCTTTGAAAAGGAATAAAATATTGGAATGTGGTATATCCACATGATAGAAGAGAGAGTCATAAAAAAGAATGTTAACCAAATGTTAACTGATGTGACTATAATCATAATGCAAAATATAATAGCCAGTAAAATCCCAATTATACAGAAAAGACATAAAATATTATGGCTAAAAAATACCAAAATAGTAACCACAGTGGAGAGGACAATGAATAATTTGCCTGCCTTTGTTCACTCTTCTATGTGTCCAATGTATTCTTAATGATAGCTAGACCTAGCTATAATTTCTAAATGCACATGAAAAAATGTAAACAAACCCACTGTTAATTAAAATGAAAGAATTTCATACTGAATTCCTGAATGAGTATCTGTAATAAATTTCTAGCTCTTCCTTTTTCTCAAAGACCATGCTAGAGTACTTTACATATATCAACCTTCATAATTTATCCAAATTATTTTCCAAATGCCTGCCACTTGTGACAATTCAAAGACCTCTAAATGTCAGTTTATTTCTATCTACTCCCTTAAAAAAAAAAGTCTTAGTGCCTATTCATGCAAAGAAAAGCGTTTAAAATGATTAAGAGGCGGCCAGTGTACTTGGGATTGAAAATTCCAGATTCTCAAGGACAGGATCTATGGACGAGATAATTTCTATTTACTGAAACTCCTTGGTAGGAAGGGAAGGAGGGAAAGGGAGGGAGGAAAGAAAGAAAAATGTTCTGAAACGGGGAGCCTGGGGAACCAGTAGGCATCTACCTTCCTCAGCAGAGCAACTGGAGCTCCTAGTGCCTTCTGCTTTCTGTGGCCTCAAATTGCCTTGTGGCTGCCCATTCCAGTGAGAGGTGGGCAGCCTACTTAGCATGTCACTCACTGTGGAGCCATTGCAGTTACCCCAGAGTAGCGATTCAGTGTGCCTGTCACCACCTCTTTGCCTAGGCCTTTTCTCTTCCTCAAGGAATCAAGTAAACACTGATGGATAATACCAGGTGCCGGTCCTTCGGGGTTGCATGTTGGAGGTATGGAGAGAGAGACTTTGCCTACAAAAGGCTCTTTATAACCCACTGTTTTCACCACAGCCCAGCATACTTATTAATATTTGACAATACAGTCAGAGTGGAGGCGAGGAGACAATCATTTCCTGGAAGGAAAACCAGGCTCTTTCCAATCAGCCTTTCCGCACCCAAGAACCCTTGCTTTGCATTAAAAATACAGCGGGCCCAGGGACCCAGCTCCCGCTTCGCCCGCCCGCATACTAAACAACTCGCGCTGCAGAGGAGAGCAGTGGCAAAGCAGAGAATGGAAGCTGTCTGAACCACCAGGCACTGCCCTCCTGGCCCCCAGTCCCCCAATCTCTTTCACCAGCTCATGGGGCAGGGCAAATCTCTTCCCTTATCACTGCAGAGTAGGGTGGACCCTTGACCAACATGGGTTTGAGCTGCCATGGTCCACTTATATTAGGATTTTTTTTTTTTTTCTATTTGCAGTTGTATATTCAGGGATTCAACAAACTACAGAAATGGCACGAGGATTGGTGGAATCCGTGGATTCCGAATCCGCAGATAAGGAGGATAGGGCCAACTCTTCAAATTACAAGAGGAATTTCTACTGCCCAGAAGCATTAACACCCGAGTAGTGAAGAGTAGGTGGTACTTCATTTTCCACCTGTGTGGGTGACATGCGCATTTTGACCCACCTAGAATTGTGCTCTGGAAATCTCAGGCCTGGGGCACCAGGAGTGCAGCTATCAGGGAAGGAGGGAAGGAGAGAGAGACAGGAGCTGGATCGCTGAGAGGTGGGAACTCACTGTTTGTCAGCATCTGGAGGTCTTCCACGGATGGAGGGGAGGCTTTCTTCTCATATGGGATGACAGTGTTCAGATACTAGGAGACAAACGCGGCATGCAGTGCCCGAGACACACGGAACTGCCCGGCCCTCCCAGGTGGAGCTGCAGTTGATACTTTGCACTGGGATTGCTTTTGTCTCAGAAACAGGCTCCATCAAATCTGACATTCTCAACAAACAACACCCATGATAATTTGCACGCCCATTTCAGGACCTTGTGCCTATCTTGGGAAAATGTCTTAGCCAGGAAAAACTATGCTTTATCCCAACTAATACTTTTTCCCACGCTTGACTTTTTTTGGTTATTTAGGAATCCGGATGAAATTCTCCCTTTGGGCCAAGAGAACATCTGAAGGAGAGAAATATATGTTCCTTTGCAGTGCAATTTGAGAATGAATGATTTCTCGCCTGTCAATAATGAGAGAACCTCCACCCCACCCTGAGTCTAGGACGATGGCTTTGCTCCCTCTGCTGGTTATGAGGTGCTTCTACAACGAAATCGTTAGAGTTCAGCAGGCTCTCTCTCCAAGGACACCACCAGGTTTCTAAGGGACACTGAGGTGGTGAGTGAGACACACTCTACCAGAAGTTAAAATGCTTGCATTTTAGTCCTGGCTCTTCCACTAGCAGTGTGGCCTTGGGGACACGCCTAGTCTCTCTAGGCCTTAGTTCTCACTGCTGTGAGCTGAGGGGACTGAACTACACGTTCCTGAAACACCTTTCCATCCTGACATGTAGGAGTCAGTCACAAAGATATTTCAAATGCACACACGATTGGGTACACTCATCCCACACTATTAAACTGGTCCCTTTGCACACTAGCCTCTCTATTAGATTACATACTCCATGAGGGCAGGGGCTAGAATTCATTCGTCTCTGTACCTCAGCGTCTAGCACCAGAACTTAGCACAGAACAGGCAACGAAGAAAGTACGGAGCACTGTATTGACAGCCAGAAATGCTTCCCAGGCAAGTAATGGATTAAAAGGAAGCACCCAGGAGGGGTCACACCAGGGCCAACAGTTAGCTGGCCGCTAAGGAGACAGTCCTGATAGGACTGAATCAGCTGCCATCCAAAGTGGGCAGATAACTCAGCTCTTAGATGGAAACTGGCATGAAATGGGACCCCTTTTAATTTACTTTGTTCTTTAAAAGACTCATAGGTCTACAAGCTGTGTTGAGTTCTAAGACTTAGTCGCACCCTAGAACATTAGCTTTCAAGACACTTTCTGTTCATCCTTCAGAGTGAAAGAAATGTTAGAAAGAAATGCCAGAATGTTAGGATAAATCTAGCGCATCCACCTCTTCCCTTGGGAGACCAAGCTGTGAGAGTCGAGGAGGAATGCGGTACCTGTCTGTCGGCTCCTGAGGAGCCAAAAGTCTGGCGGATGCCGCTCTGCAGAATGTTGGAGATTCCTTCCATGCTGAAGCGCTGCGGGGCAAGACACAGACTTATTTGCCAGAGCAAATCCTTGCTGCTTCAAAGTCACCCCCAGGGGATTCCAGGACTTCCAAGTCCTCCCTAAACTACCAGACCCAGGGCTGTCACAAGTCCCATATCACTGCCTCAGGGTTCAGTGACAGAAAGAAGGTTAGACCTGCACGAAGAAAACAGAAGAGGCCTGAGCTCTGCAAGGAGAAACAGAGTCTCAAAGACTCTCATCTCACCACCCTCCTTCCCGCCGCCCCAGGTTCCTGGGTTCAGTCTCTATTGTGTAAACAGAAGAATAAAGCAGTGCAGTAAAACAAACAAGAGACAAGCCGAATAACTTAGGGAAGAACACAAAGTGTCCAGTTATCTAGAAGAGCAGATGCAAAACAACTCTCTTTCTCTGGAAAGCTCTTGTAAAAAGGCACATGCCCAGGCCCAGTGCAGCAGGTAGAGCCCAGGAAAAGGCATTTTGAGAAAGTTCATTCTGCTGAGCTTCCCTGATTAAGGAAGAATCCTGTCAATATATTAATAACTCCTCTGATCATTTTCAATCCTAAACGCCCTCCCCACACCCTAAGCCAAGACTATCAGCCAGCTGTAGGGATTCTGGCCCAGAAACACAGTCCCTCAATTCTAACCCTTCCCCTGCTCTCTATGCTCTTGCCCATAGAGAAGGACTGCAGCATCCAGTTATGTTCTAAGGTTCACCTCCTGGCTCCCCCAGTTAGACTCCGAGTCCTCTGGGAGACCAGAGGGGACAAACGACATCTTCTCCCTTCTATGGCACCACCCCCACCAAACCCCATCTGCTGAGTGTCCTGCCCACAGTGACTGCTCAGTGCCCATCTGCTTCTGAGTCCACGGCAGGGCAGGTACTGGGACCTGAAGCAGCAAGGGTTCAAGGTGGGCTGCACCAGGCTTGCCTGGGCTGATACCTTGAGAGGCATCTGGTTCCCCTTGTCTATTCGGCCACTCTGAAGGCTCAGCCCTTTTTCTTTCCGCCTCTTCTTCATCAGCTCTCGCTGCTCCTTCTGCTTGTTCTGCACCTCAATAAGCACCGTGATGAAGGAGTTCTTCACCTCCTTCTCAAACTCCAGCTCATCGCGGCGGGCCAGCTGCTGCACGAGCTCCTCTGAGAAGTCTCGTATGGCGCCCTCCACTTGCTCCAGCAGCTCCGTCAGCTCTGACCCAGACATGTGCCTCAGCCCTGCAGGGAAGTGACACCAGCCAGCATGTGACACCTGCGTCCCAACCAGAGCCCGTGGTAGAGGTTCCTGAGGGCCACACCCCTCAAGAGGAGGCCCCTTCTGGCTCCCTAGAGGGCCAAGAAAAACCTTCACACCTTAGGGCATGCCCCGAGGGAGAACCTCACGCTGGGAAGCAGAGGAGGAAGAAGACACAGCCTCCAAGGAAGTCTGCAAAAATGTGAATGGACAGGCATGGGTTCTTGGATCCCGTGTGCTGACTTCCTAATGTTCCTCTGTCTCTATAATATCCTTCATGTGAAATGGGGCACGAATCAAGGGGACAAAAACTTCAGGAGACGGAGTCAGGGTGCATTTTGGTGGCGCGGGTATGGAGGCTGTGGCTCTGCTGCAGTTCACATGAAGCCCAAGGACCCAGGTATGACACCCCAGACGGGGAAGTAAATCAAAATGAGCAAGAAAGAAATAATGCTTCTTCCTCCTCCATCCTTCCTGTCTGCATTCCAAGAAAGAAGGAAGGAGGGAAGGAAGGAAGGAAGTTGGATTTTGACATCTGTGCTGTAGAGTAAGGCTGGAGAGTGTATTGAAAGCGTGTATTAAAAGCTGGACCCTAGCTAGCTGCTGTCAGGAATAGGAAAGGAATTCTGAGACAGTGGGCCATAATGGATAGCTATCTTTTAAATTCCTGTCCGCTGAGGCTTCATTTAAAATAGATCTGGGGATGCAGATGTTGATCTATAATGAGGCACACCTGAAACTTACATCATGATTATGACACACACCTGAAACTTACATAATACTCTAGTGCAATGTCACTTCAATAAGAATTATTAAAAAATGAACAAAAGAAATTAAACATCACCTCATCGACTACTGAAGAAACACCTGATGTAATTATATATATATATATGGAAAATTAACTTATTTTAAAGCTAAAAAATGAGATATCTGTACTTCAGGGTAAATGTTAATGGGATTACTGATTTAAAAATACTAGAGACAGTTGCTTGTATTGTGTATCTAACATTTTTTTTAAACCAAGTAGATTCAGAAGGGATATTTTCAAATTTATTCCCTTCTTATGGAATCTTCTGTTTCTACCTCAGACTCCACTTGACTTTTCCTTTTTGTTGCTGCTTTGCCTTGGGGATTTGCTGACTCGGTTTGACTTTCCCCTTTATTATGCTCTTTGGAGTTCTCCTCCTCCTCCTCCTGTTTTTGCCATTTCATTCGGCATTTCAGCTGTTTTCCCCAGTCTTTTGCTGAGCCCCCGGCTATGTGTGGGACCTTTGTGTGGCTGAGAATGGCCTGATGGGGACAGCTGTGGAATCGGAACCACAGCCAAATCAGCTCCAGCACTGGAAACATATTCTTCTGCTGCCTCACCCTCTAGAGTCCCAGCCTTCATTTCAGGGTGCAGGGCTCTGGACCACGCCTCTATCTTGAACACTTCTAACCCTGGTTTGGGTTATTACACCTTCCCACCCATCTCTTAGGGAGCGCAGCCCCTCCTGCAGCAAGGGCATCGTTACCCTGCAGACTGATGAATTTTATACTCAATTTTGCTTCTCTCTGCATGATCATAATTACTGTGTCAGAGAGTTGATAACAATACACAGATTAAGAGTATGGACTCTGGAATTAATATATCTGGCTTCAAATTTGGGCTTCACCCTGATGAAGTGCCTATGCTATAAGGGCAAATGCAAATGAAAAATAAAGAGGCTGGGGGTGTGCCCTGGTGGCTTAGTGGACTAGTATGTGGGAGCAGACCCACAAACATCCCAAGGCCCCAGGTTCAAGAACTGGGGTAGGGGAAACAACCACTATGAGCAACTAAATAAAAAAAAAAAAAAAAAAGTGCCTCTTCCTCCTCTCTCTTCCTACCTCCCGGCCTACTTGATTTCATTCCTGTCTGTACCTTTCCTTTAAAAAAATGGAAAAAGAAAAATAGGAGACTAGGCTCTCCCTGTTGAAAATAAGGGAAGAAACTTTTCTCTCCCTCAGTACCATTTTCTTTCAGAATTTCTTTCTCTGTCCTTTTCATGTGTCAATAAATCTTTCTAATGGCTAAATAAGCCTCTTGTCCCTCTCAAAACTCAGCACCGCATCCTCAAGGACCAGGGAGTCACTGCTTTGCAAAGTGATCATCAAGCAAGCCAACAGGGATCTAACTTGTCACCCTACTTCAAATTACAAAACCTATGTAAGGTGATGGCTGGTATCCACTTCGCTATGGACAAGAGTGAGATTTCTCCCTGGTTTCACAAGCCCGACAGACAGTTGACAGTGGTGCACACCACATTAGGGCTTAATGCTCATTCAATAATGAATTGTTTTCTTTCTCCTCTACTTCTGTCAAAAGGTTTTCTGGATAGAGAAGAGATTTTGTTCGTAATTCCTTTTTCCTAGAAGCAGCCATGAACATGTCCTTCCATCTCTTGAAACATTCAGCTTAATCCTACTGGGGTTGGTGGGGATGAAATGAGATTATGCATATAAAACCTTAGAACAAGGTCTGACACCTAGAAAACACCAAAACCGCAAGCTATTTTTCCCATTATTATCTGTTATAGGTTTTGTGAGTCGATCTTACGATAACATCCTTTTGAACAGTGGGTTTTGAACAGATTTCTCCTACTATTGTGTTTTCATCTTGTTCTTTGGCTAGTTTTATTATTTTGATTTTGCTCAACTGCAGTTATTTCCTTTTTTCCTAAAATTCCAGCTTCTCTCCTGATGCTAAGTAGGAAAGGGGTGGCCAACTCCCCAGCTTCATAAGCCCCTGCTCAGGGACAGCGGCCAAAGCAGTTAACTAAGTGTGAAGCAGGTGGCTCAGTACCTGTACAAACTAGGCTCCCATCCTAGGTGGCCCCATGCCCACCACAGGCCCTCACCTTCATAGGACCAGTTGTTGTTGAAGGTCTGTGTCAAGGCCTGCATCTCCTGCAGAAGGACCGAGTCCGCCTGGGAGGAGGTTTCTCCTCCGTCCTCCTCTTCCAGCACCTCCTCTTCCTCCTCGGGGTCTGGAGAGTTCTGCATCATTTCCTCAATCTCTTCAATTACCTGCAGCAGGTAACAAGAGACCACTCTCTCTGTTCTCTGCCAGCAGGAAATTCTGGCTTGAATTTTGATCAGTTAAGGATATTTCTAATTTGCTGCCAATAAAATGCCGAAGGCAGTATTGTTACTTAATAAATATTGAATAATAATAAAAATAGATCTGACCCGAGGCTTACTTACACTCTTTCTTTAATGTAAAGTACTCTTTAATGTGAAACCTCTTCCAGGAGCACCATTTAGACAAGTGCTTTATGGGAAATAAACTGCTTTTTCTGGAAGCAAAGCAGAGCTGCCTGGAAGGGAACATCTACTTCAATTTGCTGAGCACTTTATTTCTAAGTGGGAGAATATTTTATCTACCCCACTTTAACACAAAGCCCAGTCCATTAGTTGTTGCAATGCCTATGACTCGATAAAAACAAAGTGTTCCTAGAACAACTCAAAATGGGAAGGTTTTTTTGTTACGTATATGAAAATGACTTATTTCTCCAGAATCCTCTTAGACAGGAATGAAAGTTGTCCAGCAACCAGGGAAAATATAGTTAATAATAGAGAGGGGAAGGCTCTGGAGAGCAGAAAATAGATAAGAAACCCTGCTCTGGCACATCCTGGTGGAGCAGCGGTTGGCTCAACCTCCTACGTAGAAACCAAGCCCCATACCCCTGGGTTTAAGTCCCAGGCCAGGGGAGGAAGCAACCAGTGTGAACAACTAAAGATGATCCTTCCTCCTCTCTCCTCCTGCCTACTCACCTCATTTCTACCTGTGCCTTTTCTTAAAAAGAAAAAAAGAAAGAAACCCGCTCTAATTTGGATTCTTGTCAGGGGCAGCGCCTAGAAGAGGGTAAATTCAACAACCACCAAAAGAGGAAGGTGCATAGCACATGCGTTGCTTACACAGAGAAAAGGGCTAAGTAAAGACTACGTCGCAATAGTCCGGTCCCAACAGCGCATGCGTGAGTGCGTCAGTTCCCCACTTTGCGGTGGATATTGGCGCCAAGGGCACAGGACTGTGATCTTTGGAGGGGGCTCTTCCAGTTAGGATGAACCAGACCAGCGGACATGGAGTTGCTTCCTTTGGAACGATTTCGTTTCCATGACTTCTCATCTCCACTCACAAATTTAGGGACTAGTCTTTAACTACCAAGAGCCTTTTATAGAACGCAACCAAATGGCACAGCCCCTTTCAGAGTGCTCTGGTTGAGTTCCTCTTGCTCAGGCAATGACTGAATTTGCAACGCTGAACGGTAATCGCTCCCCAAACCCAGCAGAATAGCTGTTGGCCGCTATTCTTTTTCATTCCGTTTCTTTCAACCTTTTAATCCTGATCTGTGGCCATCCCACCTTTTTACCGCAGATACGAAAGAGTTCCTTTTACTGGAAAGTACTTTCTGGCACCAAAGGCTCTCTTGGAGTTTTTTTCAGAATTACTTGGTGAGAAAATTTGTACACTATGCCCGCTTAAAACAAGCACCCATAAATATTTGTTGACTGAAAGACTGAATAAGCAAACCAAAGACCCAACATTATTCTCCCTAATAAGAAATCATCAAAACCAAAATATAATTAACTCTATCAAATGTGAGCTACTATATGCATATATATACACATATGCATTTACATAGACATACATGTCTGTTAGAAGGCTTAAAATGTTCAGAGTTCTATGAAATTGGGAAAATATCCATCCCATAAAGCCTCTCCCGAAACTTCTCTTTTTGGAAGAACAGATATTTGGGGCCCTTGTTTAAGTGTGTTGACTCCAAGTACAATGAACTGCAGTAAGAGGCTTCGCAGGAAGTGAAGGCAGTGAGCAGTGAACTGTGAACAGACTCTGGCTGTTATTAAATAGAGTCCATCCAATCCAGGGTCAGGATTACATTTCTGTTTACTTAGGGGGTGGCACACAGGTAAACAGGTAGAAAGAGAAATGAAATGCCTTTTTCAAGACATTGCAAGTCCTCAACATAGCCACAGAACCATACATTTTTCTTCTGCCTCAAGTGGATGGGGCAAGTGTGTTCGTGTAAACTTTTTCTCTACCACCAAGCCCTGGTAACTCAAGCGCTAAGCTGGTGACTTGGGTGTGGATCATGGAAATCACAAGGACCAGGGCTGAAGACCTAAGACTGGGGGAACAACCAAAAACAAATAAGCGAATGAATAGAGGTTGTTTCCCTTCCTCCCTTCCTCCCTTCCTCCCTCCCTTCCTTCCTTCTTTCCCTTTCCAAACTTCTTCCTCTCCTTTCCTTTAGCTCTTAAAAAAAGCAAAACAAAAGAAAACATTTTCTCTATCAAAAAAAACCCAAAAAGAATCAAAGGAGATGCTCGTACCTGATCTGCTGTGAGGAGCGGCTCCTCATTGATTCCAGAATCACGCTCACTCTTCTCATTGAACTCTTCCTCTTCCTGCTCGTGGATCTGAAGGAGGTGAGAGAACTCTGATGGACATCAGCAGAACAAGGATTTGCTCAAGTTTCTAGAACAGGTGCCCTTCGAGCCATCTCCCATCTAAAGAGGGGATCTGAAGAGGTGTTCAGAATTTCATCCAATTCCAAACGTACCCCCTGCACACAGCAGGAGTCCCTAGATCCAGCTTTGTCAGAGAAGGACAATGGGGGGTTGAGTGACCAGCACCATCTGACTCAAAGAGAGTAGTGTTTTTTAACCCATGGACAGGTCTCCCTTGTGTGATCAAAGAACCTTCTCCAGGTGAATAATATTACACTGACTCCTGCAACAAAATCACACTTGTTCATATAAAGTCTCGGTCTGGGGGCTTTGTTTCCAGATTTCATTTATTAAGCACTTTTTTTTATTAGAGGGGTAGGTGGTTCCAGTGTAAACAATCATGCTTTTAGAATTTGATGAAATGCCATCTCGTTACTGGAATCTAGAGGTGGTACCTTAGCTGATGAAGGACGTGATGGATCTATGTGGGACATACCACAGAACACCTAAACTGAAGGACAAAGGAAACAACAAAACATTGAGACATTTGCCCTGCTAACACCTCCAAAATTCCATAATCATAAGGAAGGTTAAGAAAGTTCACAACCATGGAGATACTAGATGTTAAAGTACAATAAGGTATTATTCATAACTACCTGGCTTTACTGACATATCCCAAATGGCCAGAGTCTGGCATACATGTTCAAATCCCCCACAAAATAAACCACTAAATCACCTCACAATCTGTGTCCAGCGTCTGATGTGAGATTCACACGGGCTGGCAAGGTGTGTCTCCAGGAAATCTTTCTGCAGAACCCCTTCTCATTCGGGAGGCAGCCACACTTGCTACCATGAGCTGGCATGCAAGGCTGCCACTTTCCTGGATTATCTTTGTCCTAGTCTGGCAGTCAACACCCAAGTTCCAATCCAAACAGCGATGTCACAGGGAGGTCTGTCCTCAGAAACTTCTCTACTTTTCTTTGCATTCCACTTTGGTAGGCACTCTGAACACCACCTTCTGTCCCTGTTTGCTTAACACCAGGACTATTTCCTACAAAATCCAATCAAATATATCTTAAATGCCATCTGTGCCCAACCTGGATAAAGGCGTAGGACAGGGTCACTGAGAGGCTTTTCTGCCAGATGGTGACATCCATGTCCACTGTCGGCCCATATGTTCCTCTCCCTGCAAGTGCACCACCTGCGGTGCGTGACTGGCTTCCATGGCCCCCCTCTCTGCATAACAAAACTCCTGGAGACACAGTTTGTTCACAGCTACACTTGTATGGCAGCGCTTTCTTAGGCTAGGAAGACCTGTGGGAGAAGTTAAGATATTTTTTATAAGCAGGGATTAGTCTAGAATCAGAATTTATTTGGGAGGAGGGGTTGTGACTAGTAAAATAAGAGCCAGGAACAAGAAGAACCCTGCCCTTTGTTAGGACCACCAGCTTTAAAGAATTATTAATAACCTTTCCCATCTCCCCTAGAATTGTGTAGCCAACAGCTCCTGTTCCCTGATTCAGTTCAGAAAATAAAATACATTCTTGAGGGAAAACAGGATGGATGAGAAATGTACCACAACAGAGAATAACAAAATTCAGTCTAGCTGCAAGCTGTCTTCTCTAGCCCTTCCGAACCACAGTGTCTGTCATTAAGGAGGCACCAGGGGTCCCGTGACCTTCAATGTTGGGGATCTGCAGTGTCAGCTGGGAACCTTATCTATCACAACCCCATGTCGTAGCCCTGAACACCTTCCTCTGAGACCCCGTTGTGTTTTTAAATCCCTATTCTGCCAGATTAAAAAAACGGGGGGTGGGGTGGGGACAAGATCGGCAGATGATGAGTAACCCATATCTCCAGATACTTTGGGAAGAAAAACAGTCTTGGAAAGCAAGTGCAGCTCCTAAGACTCCAGGTTGTGATCACTATCAATCACTGACTATGCAAAAAGTGCCCACCCCTCTTTCCGGGTCCCTCCAGTGGCTGAAGAATTGCTTAAAAGCGTCACGCTATGGCTGCTTAAACAGAGAAGTTTTGGACTCTGTCGCTTTTGCTGTCTACTGCTATGCTTAGGTCCCCTGCCCCAATGCAGTGGCGTTGTACTCTAGCCCTTTGGTCTACTCTCTCACATGAGATCCCAATAAGCTTCTTGTCTAAGAAATTTTTTGTCTGGCTTCTGGCTAATTTCCACTACTGGGAGCCAAAGGACCTATTGAGGGTCCCTAGCGGGCTCCTTTGGCCTGTAACAGGGGGCATTAAATCTATAAGGAAAATGGAATATTTATCTTTGTTTGAAACATGACTGATTTTAGTGGGTTTAATCACTGACAGTTAATATTCCATTGTTTGACCACACCATGCCCTTCCCACTCTCCTCCCTTAGAGTTAGGGATGGCTCCTGCTTACTGTTCAAATGTTAGTGAACCCGAGCAAGGTCAGGAATGACTCTTAGAGATTTCTCTCCTCTCCCCTCTCTAGCACAAAGCCTACAGATCTAATTTGTCAAACTTGGGTAAGAGATTTGAAAACAATCCAGAATGAGCTTGTCAAAGTTGAGGTGAGTTGCTAGCATTATAGGAGTTATACCTACCCCATGTTTTCTCAGGTCTCAAAGTCTGCCACTGAACAATAAAATCAAAGGAGAGACACATACCAGGTACTTCCCAGTAGCTCTGGCTCCTTCCCTCTTCCACACCTGGATCTCCCTCACCTCTGTAGCCACCATGTCCACCCTGGCCCCACCTTTCTCCTCTCTCTAGTTCTTGGTTCTGATGCATTCATCCTTCTCACCATTCCCTGCTCCTGGGCCCACAGTCTGCCAGGCTCCACTCTTCTCTAAAGGTTCCTGTCACTTCTCACCAGCCTCTCTTTCCTTACAAATGCCAGTGATGGACAGACCACCAGGACAATCTCCTGTGCAAAGTGGAAAGCTGGAAGGGAGAAAGACTCTTGAAAACGACAGCACTTATGTAGATAGACGTTACAGACGATGTGATGATAAGATGATAAAGATACATACACACATACACAGGGAAGTTCTTATGTATCTTGATGAGTCTGTGTTATCGATGTTGACGGTGATAGAGAGATGAAGCATAGATATGGATAGAATACACAGGTAGATAAATGCATAGAAAGGTAAGGAGGTCTATGGGAAGACTTGTCCTTATTAAGGCAAAGACACAGAAATTGGTACAGGGTGTTTCTTTAACCTTTTGTGGGGCAGTGGTAGAAAAGTTGCAAAAAACAGGAAGGCCAAAAACAACCTGCAGGTCAGGTCGTCTGGGGCTGAATTTCTCTGTAGACTAAAACTCAGGTTGTTTCCACACTATTGAGATGAACTATGGTTCTTCCAGGAAAAATCATTCTTCCAAATGATTTGTTCCTGGAATTGAGTAAAGAAGACTTGGGGCCAGAGAAGGGTCTGGCCATACCATGTAGAGAGCTGTTTCTTCCTCCTGCTTTTGGGAAAGGGTGTGCCTTTAAGACCATATCATGGGAGATAAACTTCACAATAAATGCAGCCCTGAAGCCTAGGTGAGGATTAAAGTTACACGAGTCCCAGTGTTCATTAATTATTATTAAGCATTAATGTTAATGTTAAAGCATTCCAGATGGTCACATTCATAGGAAAGGAAATACCTTATACTGCATGTTTTCCTCCCCTTACTGTTGGGATCAATAAAGAGGAAACTTAGTTTAGATACAATTACCCAGGCAATTGGAAAACCAATGGCCGCCCCTCGAGGAAAACCTTGGCGAGGAGGTTTTTGTTCCCTGCTGAGGGTCAGGAAGAAGCCTAGAAGCTAGATAGTTATCTTAAACCTTTTAAATGTAAAATCACTCTGTAAACTTTGTTAGAATGACTGATTTACTTCTTGCATTTTTTCTGTAAATGACTGCCTCGTGTAAAGACAATAAATTCGCGAGGAGTCAGTGACTGGGGTAGTTATTTGGGGCAAGAGTTCCCCTGATAGTTTTACCCCCTGACCCCGCTTTCTTCTATTTTGGTCTGTTTCGTTCTTTCCTTCTTTTTCTCAATCCTTTGCAGTCCCTTCCTCCAGCCCTGACCATAGGAGTTGAGCCCGACACCTTACCATGACCATTTTACCTGGACATGACCTCCTTGATCAAAATTAAGAGAACAAAGATATATTTTCACATGCAGCTAAAAAAAATGGGAAAGAAAATCACCAGTGTGCACCCAGTCCAAGGAAAGGGTGACTCCACGAGGGAAACTCCATGTGGGTTAAGTCAGGGCAGCTGTACCTCCAGAGTGAGGTCACCAGAGCACAGCAAACAACAAGCGGCCAAGATACTTGTGGGAAGAATTAATGGCCAAGTGAGAAGAGAGAACTGAAGGGTGGTGGTGCGATCTCCTTCAGGATCCAGTCCGGCAAATAACTTAGTTACCTGGAAGAAGACCATTTACTGTCCTGGACTTTCGTTTCCTCTTGTCCAAGACAACTACCGTCTGCTATTAATTAACATTATAGGAACAAAAGAGACAATCTTCTATACCACAGTCGGGAAAAGAACAGGTCGATTAACTGGGAAAAAAACAACAATAAATGTAGAGATTTGTAAATAACAGCAGCAACAAACATACATACATAGCTCAAGCATATCATTTTGACCTAAAAATATAAATGTAAATTTACTTATTCACCCAGTTCCCAATGTACGGCCAAGGCCTTTTCTTCTATGATGGACCTCTGAGCAAAGTTTCAAATAGTCTTTCTTGCATCATGAACATCAGAACACAATTTCTTTTAATGATTTCCCATTTCTGGTTGTTATAGCAGAAGGTAGGTACATATAGGAGATGGAGCACACACATTTATCTCCTCTTCTTCTTGAAATGCTACTGAAGTAAGAGCAAAGGAATAAAAAAAGAATATGCCACAAGGACAAAGCACACTAGAGAAGAGACCACAGCAATAGGGATGCCAAAAAGAACTGACTTAGAACACTAGAGTTAGTCCCAATGGGAGGACATTTCCAAAAGTGGATTCACCTGGAAGGCCTTGAAAGAGTCAGGAATTGAAGACTTAAAGTGACAGTGAGGCGGGGTTGGAAAGGAAGGACCTGTCAGGATTCTTCATCTGGAGCAGTTAGATGCCAGGTCTCTTCTCCCATCCCCACCCCCTCAAAAATTCTGGAGACTTCACCCTGGAAGGTTGAATAAGGGAAACTCTAGGCTCAGAGACACCAGGCCAACTGAATGTAGATGCCACAGATCTAACCAAAAACAGGGGAATTAAGTAAAAACCTGCATACTCACCAGAGAGACCCCAGCCTCCTTCCCTGACTAGGTTCCAAAGACATTGGCAATCACGTTTTATTCTCCACAAGCAACATATTGGAGGGCTCTGCTCTGGGATCAATACATTTCTGGGGCACTGCTTCCCACCAGGATACCTACAGATACATGACAGTATTTGGGGTCCCTAAACAAAATGATCATATCACTCTACAGTGTGGTCCAGCATGAGATAAGCCCTGCTCCAAAGACTGAGCTCTGCCTTCAAGCCACTCTTTCAGACATGAAAAGATGACCAATGATTGTCAGACCTTTGAGGACAATCCCCCAAAGGAAACACAGCAACTACAACAAATGTGCAGAAAAGGAAAATAAAAAAGCAATATAAAAGGCAGAAAAAAACTCCTTCCAAAATACGATTACTGCCCTTAGAGAGATAGCAGAAAACATGACTTCCTGGAACTATGACCTATTTTTCAGAATCAATCAAAAACAAGAAAGCTCATAGAAATTAAAAATATGAGAGCAAAATTTGGATTGTCAATAGAAGAATTAAAGGTAGATTGTGAAAATTCCCTGGAGGGTAAAACAAAAGAAGTAGACATAAAATGGAAGGAGAAAAACATGAAAAAACACTTATGTCCAGCACTTGAGTAAAAGGAATTCCAAAGAACAAAAAAACAAAAGTCACAGCCTCTTTCAGTGACGAAAGAATAACTAGTTACTGGACTCAGGCCTCCTGCCATGAACAACTATAAATCTGGACAAATTCTATGAGGCAATTGTTTTCAGGCGCTGGACACAGGCAGTGCAAGGCTGCAGTCCTTAAAGAAAGAGAAAAATAAGAAATAAATGAAAGCAGATATGTTCTGTATCTGTGGACTTACACTTCAAGAAATACTACAGAAAGTTTTGTGAAGTTATGGAAAATCACATCTATGGGAAGCAGCAATGAATACTAGAAATGGTAAATATGTGGGTAAATGTAAAAAAAAAAACTTTTCCCCTTTCTCTTCATTTCTTTAGAAAACAACCAATTGTCTAAAGCAAAAATTATAACTTTGCATTGTGGAGTATACAATGTGGACTGAAGTAAAATATATGACAATAGCATAAGGATGGAGGGAATAGATTTATGCTATAAAAAGTGTTTCACATTTTATGTAAAGTGACACAAATTTATCCCTAAACATGATAATAACTTAATGAAGTAGGGCAGTCACTTAGAAAAATACAAAGAGGTATAGCTAAGAAATCTAATGCAAGAAGTAAAATGAAATAGCAAAACACATCTGATTAACCATAAAGAAATCAGGGAAGATGGAGATGGAAAAAAAGAATAATAACCAAAAAAGAAAGACAAGTGGGACAAATAAAAACTCAAGATGGCACACCTACACACAAAATATTAATGTTACATTAAATATTAATGAATGAAACAACAAGAAAATTAACTAATCACAATAAACTGAAGGACTAGATCATTGCCAGGCTGAATATGAAAGAATCAACTACATACTATCTATAAATAACATACTGCAAAAATACACAGGTGAAAAGTAAAATAATTAAAAAATATATACTTGACCAATAGTATACAGAAGAAAGCTGTGTGGCTAAACTGATATCAGACAAGTATTTTTTAAGAGGAGTATTATCAGAGATAGAGATATTTCATAATGACAAAGGACCAATTAATCAAGAAGACATAACAATAATAAAAGTATATGCACTTAAAAACAAAGCTTCAAAATACATAAAGCAAAACTAGTAGAACTAAAGAAAGAAATTAACAAAAACAATCCAAGCTATTTAACACTCTTCTCTTGGTAACTGATAGAATAAACCAACGTACACTAGTTAGGATATAGAAGAATTCAACAATACTGTCAACCAATATAATCTAGTTGACCTTGATAGATCATTACAATCAATAATTACAGAACACACATTATTTTCAATGATGCATTCACTATGACATGTTTTATGCTGGGTCATGTATCCATCTCTCCATGTTTTGAAAGACTGAAGCTGGATAGCTTGTGTTCTCTGACAAAGTTAAATCTGAAATCAGTGATAAAATGAGGGCTGTAAAGTTCTCAGTTTGAACATAAGCAACATAATTCTAAATAACCCATGAGTCAAAGGAGAAATCACAAGAGAAAATATTTTGAACTGTTTAATAATAAAAACATACCATATCAAAATTGTAGAATTCGGTTTAAGTAAGGTTTAAAGGCAATTTTATTGTTTTAAGTTGTTTGGATATTGTTATAATATGAATGTTTGTGTTCCCCAAAATTTATGTTAAAATCCTAATGCCCAATATTGTCATGATGTTAGGATGTGAAGTCCTGAAGAAGTACTTAGGTCATAGGGGTGGAGTTCTCGTGAACAGAATTAGTGTTTTTATAAAAGAGACTCCACAGAACTCCCTAGTCCCCTTCTAGCTCTTGAGGACACAACCAGAACTTGGCGGTCTTCAAGAAGGAAGAAGAGTTTCACCACAACCTGACCAAGGCAGCACACTGATCTCAGACTTCCAGCCTCCTAACTGTGAAACACAAACTTCTGTTGTTCGTACCGTATTTTGCCGTATATAATGTGTACCCTTTTTGCGCAAAAATGCGAGGGAAAAATAAGGATGCACACTATACATGGATAGTACTAATTCCATGTCTGTATAATTTTTTTAAATTCCTGTATTCATTCTTTTGAGTTAGAATTGTAACTCTAGAAATCAATAATAATAATGATATCCATACGCAAAATAACACCCCGGAAAGAATGAATGAACGGAGAAATCATGAAAATCTGGTTTAACAAAATTCGGTCATGAAGGCCAGGACGATTACTTCAAAAAATAGCTTTGCTTGTGTTTGATCACTTCAAAGCCATATTACACAAAGTGCAAAAGCAGTGTCAGTGGACTTGAAAACACAACTTGCTGTGATACCTGGTGGGTTAACCAGTCAACTCCAACCTCTTGGTGTCAGTAAAGAAGCCCTTTAAGACCCTAATGAAGAAAGAGTAGACACTGTGGATGCAGTCAGCTGGTAATGATTTAACTTCTACAGAAGAGTCAAGAAAGTGTCCATCACCCATGTTTGTGATTGGACCCTAGGATCAAGGAACAGTGTCAAGAAGGAAGCAGCTGTGAAATCATTTAAAAGATGCAGCATCAGCAATGCAGAGGATGGAACTGAGGACGATGACATTTACCAGGATGAGAAAAGTGACTCTTCTGAAGACACTGAAATTGAAAAAGACAATACTTTTGATATTGACAGTGAGGGAGAGTTTGTCACTGGTACATAAAATTTCTTGTACCTTGTATCTGTTCTGTGTTTGTAATCATTCATTATATAAATTTTTATGTATCATAATATGTTACAAAATAAATGCTAAAATTTCTTTATATTACAAAAAACAAGTACCTAAGTATAAACAAATAAAATTTGAATTAAAAATTAAAATGAAAGATTATTTTCCTGTAAGTTTGGGCAAAAAATGTAGGTGTGCATTATACACGGCAAAATATGGTAAGTCATCCAGTCTGTTATTTTGTTATAGCCAAAATGACTAAGAGAGTTGGGGTGGGGGGGGGATGTCATGGTGGTAATTTTTTTATTATTATCATTACTCTTATTTTTTATTTTTTATTTTAAAGGAAAAGTGCAAGCAGGAATGAAGACAAGTAGGCAAGCAGGCAGGATGAGAGAGAAGGAAGAAGCCCTTTATTTCTTTTTATTTAGTTGTTCACATTTGTTGTGTCCCTGCCCCCGTGGGGGCCCCCCCCCCCATATCTGCCTACTTGCATTTATTCCTGCCTGCACCTTTCCTGTAAAAAAAGATCCTTAATAAAATATTGGTAAATAAAATCCCACATATTAAACCATGGTTAAGTGAGACTTGTCTTAAAAATAAAAGTTTAATATTTTAAAATCAGTGCAATTCACCACATAATAAGAAGAAATGAACAGACATATGTAAATTTATTTATAGATTCAACACAGCTGAATTTTCAGCAAGCTTTTTTATAGACATTAATCTGCTGATTTCGAAATTTACGTAGAAAAACAACTTTTTGAAAAAGAACAAAGTTGGACTATTTATACTAGCTTATATCAAGACATAACAAATTGCAGCAATCAATATGCATTATATTGGCACAAAATAGATATGTATCAATGTAATAGAATATAAAATTCAAAAATATACTCACACATATATGATGAATTGATTTTCAACAAAGGCGCCAAGAAAGTTTAATAGGAAAAGGATAGTATTTCTAATGAATAGTACTGGAACAACAGAATAGACACACACTTGCACACACACGCACACACACACAAATGAATCTTAATACCTCATGTCACATATAGAAAGTAACTTGAAGTAGTTCAAAAAACTGCATAAGAGCTAACACTATTAAACTTCTAGAAAATCAAAGAAAAAGATCTCACTGACCTTGGGTTTGGTAATTTCTTAAAAATGACACAAGCACAAAATATAAAAAGAAAAAAAATTCAATAAATTGGCCCTCATCATATTTTTAAAAGATTTGATCTTCAAAAGATGAGGTTAGGGTTTGGAGATTCCTTAAAAAACTGAAGATGGAAATCCCATATGATCCCATCATTCCACTTCTGGGCATCTACTTGAAAGATATAAAAGCACCCATCCTCAGAGATGTAGTTATCCCCATGTTTATTGCAGCCCTATTTACAACAGCTAAGAACTGGTAATTACCTAAGTGCCATGGATAAAGAAAATATAGTGCATATATACAGTGGAATACTACACAGCCCTTAGAAGAGATGAAATCCTGCCATTTGAATAAACATTGATGGAACTAGAGGGGAGTACGCTAAGCGAAACAAGTCAAAAGAAGAAAAATAGATACCAGATCACCTCACTCATAGGTGGAATGTGAAGAGACAAAACACAGGAACAGATGAAACATAACCAACCCTGGAACATTTGCAACAGAATTGACATTACCAAAAGGGAATGTGGCAGGCGGGAGCAAATGGTGACACAGCCCACTGAATAATGGGGAAGAACCTTGGTGATTGGGTGGAAGGCATGGTGTGTTGAAATATATCTAAGAAAATGGGAAACCTATACATAGGAAATTATCTTAATGTTTAGAATAATTACTACAACAAAAAAGACCATGTTAGGAAACTTACACTCTATACAAAAGAAGTTTGTTTTAAAACTTATCAAAGGATATCTAGAATATATAAGTATTAAATGAATTAAACAAGCAGACCATTAGACTGAGGTAGCTTTAATACCTTAATAGCCTACTAAACAAACCAAATCAAAGTCTCTAATACCTCAAGGTTAAGAACTTAAACCTAAGTGCAAGTAATTATTTGAATCTAAAGACCACCAATCATCACAAAGAGCCAACTAGACTCTTCCAAATAATATAGTTGCTCAAGCTATAGTCAATCAAATGATTTTCTTGCTCTGCTTCCCTCTCTTCTCTGTAAAGGTCTCTTCTCTAGCTCCTGTTCCTAGAGTGTGCCTAACCACTTCTGGTTTGGCACCGTCTGATTCAAACTGATTTTTGTTCAAACAAACACTTGAAATTTAATATGCCTCATTTTATCTTTTAACATAAAGAACTCTAGCAACTCAATAACAAGAATACAGACAAGTCATTAAGAAAATAGGCAAAAGATTCAAACAGGCACTTCACCAAAGAAGATACAAAGAAGGTTGTGAATGGGCACGTGAAACGATGCCTAGTATCTTATGTTACTAGGGAAATGCTTATTAAATTGAAATACCGGTGAACTCTGGTGGCTCCGATGACTCAGACACTGGTGGGGGGACCAGGTAAAGCCCCAATGACCTGGGTTCCCAATCCAGGACTGGGATGAAAACACAATGAAACAAACAAAAAACTTCTTCCTTCTCTCTCTTCCTTCCTCACTGCCTGCTTTCATTCCTGCCTGCCTGCCTTCTTCTCTTAAAAAAGAAAGAAAGAAGATACTACTAAATGCCTACTTAAATATCAAAAATAAAAAGTCTGTCCATAACAGATGTTGTCGAGATATGGAACCACTGAAACTCTCAAACAAAAAAGAATTTGACAGTTCTTTAAGAAGTAAAACACACACTTAACAGCATGAGCCAGATAGTCCACCTATAGGATTTTACCCAGGAAGAAAGACATTCGTCCACAAAAAGACACAAGAATGTTCATGGTTTATTTTATCTACACTATCCAAAAGTTGTTAACCACCCAAATGTCCAGCAACAGATGAATAAGTAAGCAAAAATATAGTATATCCGTAAGTGGAATACTACACTCAGCAATAAAAAATGAATGAACTGTTGATACATAACGTAACATGGATGAATAGTTAAATAATTATACTGAATTTAAAGAGCCAGATCCCCTGAAAAAAGTATCTGCTGCATGACCTTCAATTATACAAAATTCTAGATAAAACAAACTAATCTATAGTAACAGGGAACAGGTAAGTGGTTGTCTAGAGACTGGGGAATAAGGGGGAGGAGTGATGGATGGTTCAAGATTTTGATTGTGCTTTCTCAGATGTATACATATGTCAACACAGATATAAAATACGTGCTGTTTATTGTACGCCATGCCAATTATCCTCCAATAAAGCCGTGGAAAAAGAAAATCAACAAATAAAATAATAATATTTCATGACTATGTTGGGTTTATCTCAAGAAAATGCAAGGATGATTTCATAGTTGAAATTCAATTCATATAATTTATCACATTAAAATAATAAAGGCAAAAACTATATGATCATCTCAATAAAGGCAGAGAACGGAAATGATTAATCTTCAGAGAAACATGCCACAATACAAAATCATGAGCATCCATGACTTCAGGTTGAAAGGGCTCACTGAGTACAATGCATAATGAAGGAAAAAGAAAACCCTATAAGGATCATCACTGTAAAATTTCAGGTGAGAAAGGAAAAAGAGAGTATCCTAAAAACTTCTGGAGAAAACCAAACAAGTCACGTATAAAAAAAATTTTTTAATCAGAATAAATTTGTGGCCTCTCAACAGTAACTGAAAGCTGGAAGAAAATGATGCCTTCAGAATTTTGAGTAAAAAGTCTTCGTAATCTAGAAACCCTGTCATTTGAATCACCATGGATGGAACTAGAGGGAATCATGCTAAGTGAAGTAAGTCAAAAGAAGAAAGATAGATACCAGATCACCTCACTCATAGGTGGAATGTGAAGAGACAAAACAAAGGAACAGATGAAACATAACTAACCCTGAAACATTTGCAACAGAATTGAGGTGACCAAAGGGAATGGGGTGGATGGGAGCAAATGGTGGTGGAGCCCACTGGACAACGGGAAAAAACACTTGATTTGGTGGAGCCTTGGTGTATTGAAATATAGCTAAGAAACGGGGAACCTATACACAGGAAATTATCTTAATGTGTAAAATAATTACTGCAATAATTTTTTAAAGTCTTTATAACCTAGAACAACTACCAGTCAAACTCTCAATCAAGAACAAAGACATTTTCATAAATTCTAAAACATATTCCTCTGTACCCTTTTTCTGTAGACTATACTGAAATTTTTCCTACCAAAACAAAGGAATATACCCAGAAATATAAAATGATAATAATAATAATAATAATAATAATAATAATAATAATAATAATAATATGGTAGTCAGAGAATGTGAGTGAGAGATAGACACAGGGACGGAGACAAGAAGAAATCCAGGACGAAGGTGAAGGGATTTTCCGGGACAATAGTTTTGCACCAGATATAGAGTAGAGTCAGACCAGTTTATGCCAGAAAGATGGAAGGAGTGTGTTCAAAAATAAAATTTTGAATTGATAGAAAGTCTGATTTTTTTCACCATATTGTGATATTTATTGGTCACCCAGAGTTTGAGGCTGACCTGCAAGTTTTCTTATCTGAGGTTTCATGTTCCACATGTCACTTCCGCTTTCCTCTTTAACCATGATACTTGTGGTTAACCTCAATCTGAAAATATTGTATATAATAAGGTATTTTGAGAAAAAGAGAGAAAAAAATTCATATAACTTATATTACCAAACATTGTTATGTAATTATTCTAGCTGCTATTGTTATTAATCTCTTACTCTCATAAGTTAAATGTATCATAGGTATGTATTTAGAGAAGAAAAATTATACATATGTATATACATATATGTGTGTATATATATCTAGAGAGAGAGAGGGAGAGAGTTTGGTATTATCCAAGGTTTCAGGTATCCACTGGGGTCTTGAAACATATCCCCTGTGACTGAGCGGGAACTACTCTAGTGATAGACTATAGGAAACTGAGAATATGAAAAACAGGTAATTCTTCATTCTAGGTTAAGCAAAAAGTTTTTCAAGAGAGAATTTTCTTATAAAACACTTTGTAAATCAGCAGAAATGGTATAATACAGCTATAATAATGTATATATTTAATACTGATTTAACTATAAATTTGTTGTTATCTTGCATTAGAAGGGGGAGAGTTAAATGTGAGTACTTGAGGTGGTAGAAAAGAATGAAATCGTATCTCATAATATAAAGTTAAAAGATAATAGTCAAGACTGTTCATTTTAAGTGAAGAAGTAGTGATAGAAAGGTGTTATTTAAAAAATTGGAGATATTTGCCAAAAGAAACAGCTTAAAGAAATAAAAGTGTGATGGAGGGAAAAAAAAGTCAGTGTTGCTTTTTTTAATTTCTAAATCATTAGTCAGAAAGGTCTATTTGACTTTTAAAACTATATTCATGTATATAACTTCTTTTTTAAAAGAAGCAAAAATGTATTTTCTTTGCAGTCATAATTCAACAACTTCTATATTATTGAAATTACTTAGTAATGGTCCCAAGGATAAGCATGAAGAGATGTGGGAACAAACACAACTGATTCTTGGGCAATGAACTACTTAAGCAGAAAGAGATGAGGGCTGACTGGAAAGAAGCCTGTGGCTGTGGGCGGGTCAACCTGCCAAGGGCATTTGGTCGGTGGGTATGTTTTATAGAAGGAATTCAGAGCACTGGTTAATCTAGCAAATCACTTAAACTGAGGTCAGTTAAAAGAGCTTCTACTGCAATGAATCCAGATAATAAAGAAGGATGAAATAAAACAGCCTTAATCCATCCACTTCTGCTACCCCGGCCTTTTCCCCAGGGCCAGATAGAAAAAATTCTACAAGGAACCAAGCTCAAGATTGTCCTTCTCAGGGTCATTCAATTTACCCTGAAATATTAACCCTCTTGAGGGACATCTGCAAATGAGGATAAATTAGAGTCCTTTTGAAGGGCAGGCTATCTTATACATCCTTTGGCTAAATCCACAAAATGAGTTGTAAAGGTGGCAAAAGTGATAACAAAGCAAAATCTGTCTTTTGCACCACGAAGGACCTGATTAAGTTTCAGTAGTGGGACTTACTCCATTATTGCTTCTATTTCTTTTACATTTTGGGTACATTCTGGACACTGCATATGCAAGCACGGCAAGGGAAAATGAGCAGCTGGGAATTCAAAAGAGGATCTGAGATCCAGCCTTCTAGATCTGGATTGAGTAGGTTTGTAACACATCTCTTAGTTTCTCCAAGTCACCATCTTACCTGCCCCATCAATGAAGACTTGAGGTTTGTGGTATTTTGGATGGCTAATTATTAGAAAAGTTAAGAAGGAGATACAGTTATCTTTTCAACAAATCAGCCAAATGCTGATCTTTGCTGGGCTATTTTGGGCAATGAACAGTAGAAATATCGCCCAGTAAGGGTAATCTGCTTCTTGCTCTTTTACTTGGACTCAATACTGGAGCCCTAAAAAGATTAGATCCTCTATTCCCTCCCCCCTCCCCCCTTCCCCATTTGCTGAGCCCACAAAATGCGGTTACAGTCTTCCTGATAAACTGTCAAATTGCCTTTACAGTCTGAAACCAGCTTTTAGCGTGGACAGAACCATGAAATGATTCACCTGTCTCTGTTGATTCAGCTAGGGAGGGGCAATTTGGACCTTCTGAAACATTACTCCCTATAGTCTATGTAAATCAACTCAAAATAAGTGCCATCTGATACTTCTGAAAAGTAATTTCAGAAGTCCTTAGGGTATTTTCTTCATTGGCATCAATAACCATAGAAAGTGGACTCAGTCCAATTAACTTGTTGGTTGAGTTTCATGAAGAATTCCTCCCCATTATAGGGCCACCCCACTACAGTCTGGGCCTCAGCTTAGTCACCGGCCAGACCCTGAGTGTGCCACAGATCTTGGAACTGAACTGTTCCTTCTAAATGTGAAAACCTGATTCTTTTTTTAACCATCATTATTTGAGCACAAACGAGCATCTGTGGTAGTCACTCACTTTCCTCCCCTTACATCAGACCACCTTATTTTGAATGTGGTTTACACAGATCAGCAGCAGTCTCTGTCCTTATGCTTTCTACAGATAATCATTCCAATCACCTCGCAGATGCTAGATGTTTCCCTCTTCATCTTATTTTTCTATTCCACCATAACATCCACCTCCCCCTAGCAAGGAGTCTGAGCTATTGCTGAGCCTCATTACAATGTGGAGAGAGCCTGTTGAGTTACTGAGTGTTTTTCTAACTGGAATCCACATCTACTCAGGTCCCATTAATTCGGGAGGGGTTGGGGGGCATGGGGGGGGCAGAGAGGTACCTCCGTGTCAGAGCTGTTGCCATTCAGTGCCTCGATGTTTGGGTCCCTCCAGTCTTCTGAGAGTGAAGGGACGTAATTGTCTGTCAGAGCATCCCAAACCCTGTAAACAAAGAGAAGCTCTCATTAACACACATCTGTGGACTGGCCCCGCCTGGAGGAAGGAAGAGCTGGAGCAGGGGAGGAGTGTGCCAGGCTGAGATCATCTGTCTTCCAGCATGCTGGAGCCAAGGAAAGTGAATAAATTGATAAACACCAAGAGATTAAAGTAAATCAAGTTCCCAAAATAATGCCATTCATGGAAGCAGCTTGGGGCACTGTTATCAGCTAATGATGTATGAGGGCTCTATACAATCTCCTCCAGGAGCCTAGCATGCCAAGCATGTGAGCGACCTATGAAATAAAGGTATAAGAAGGTACTTTTCATTTAGATAGGCTATTATGAGGAAATAGCCTTTTAAAAATAAGCAAACATATATACATATGAATTAAATTCTAAAAAAGACAAATATGGTGTAAGAGGCTAAAAAGGTAAATACAATCATATATATACATGTATATATATATATGTAGATCTGAACATAGACACTTGAAATCAGATATACACAATAATGGGAATAACAGGGAGGGATACTACTAACATTTATAAAATCAGAAATGATAAAGGAATAAATAAGATAAGCAGAGAGTTTCCTTATATACAAGTCATATAACTGGCGATAAAAGAAATTAAAGGAACTCAAAAAAGCATAATGTAATGGCAATACTTGGGTTACCTGCTAATTCATAATTTTCCTTGACAGAACTCATGCAATGTCTATTAAACACCTATTCAGCAGGATTTTAGAGCTGACTTCTGAAACTATGGGTAATAATCCATTCTCATCAAGTATTACTAGACCTTCGATAATCCAGGCTAATTCTAAACCCATGTCTCATCAGCATGCTAAAATCAAGAGGTAAATTTGATTTTTTATCTCCAAGATGAAACTCCAAGCACCACACTATCTGGGAAGGCCTGACTTGGCCACATCCTCTGCTGTTAAGAGTGACCAACATGCATGCAGGCACTGACCTTCAGACGTGTCCCTACAGAACATACCTGGAGAAGTGAGATTCAGCAAAGCCTAAAATAAGCAGGAGCCTTTTGTACCTCTTCTAGGCAGGATGGCAGCTAACACCTTTAATGGGCTGTACACTGTCCACTGATCCTGAAAGTGACAACTGGGAACTCAGATCATTTAGGAGTGGCAGCTTTTCTCATCTGCAACCTCCACTGACCCTCTCTGGGCTTCATCTTCTAATTCTAGGTGTGCAGTGACAATTCCCTAAACCTTTATCCCTCTGGATTTCAAGCCATCCTCACTCAAGTTCACATTTTGACCAGACTTTTGTTTTCCTTCCTAATGTACTTTTTACCCTTTGAGGTTCACAAATAACCTTTAAGATAGGGCAATTCTCATCCCTCTGTAATCACTTGCATACCTTCCTGACACCTAGTCAATTCCCATTTAACAATAATAACCAAATAATAATGACCATGGCAGCTAACATGTAATGAGCACTTACTATAAGGGGAGTCATTCATTCATTCCTCATAACTTGACAAGGCAGATTCTAATGAGAAACTTCACTGGAGAAGTTCATTAACTCGTCTAAGTCCATACAGCCAGTAATGATAGGTGTGAAATTTGAACCCGGAAAATACCGCTATAGAACTCACATTCCTAACCACTTAGTTCTTTTAATCCTTTATGAATGTTATGATTGGCATTGGTCAATCACAACTTAGACCAACAGCTTAGAAACTAACTCTGCATGGAAAGTCTATAGATCTATTACTCTGGAAAGAGTGTTTCCATTAAACTTTAAAAGGAAGAGAGGCAGGAGCAAGAAGACTACGTGACTGCTTCTGAATAGATGTGCAACCTAGGGAAGGTTAAAGGGAAGGCAGGGCAGAACAGCATCGGGCAGAGTGCCACAGAAATGAAGAGCTGAGGTGGGAGGGAACCAAACCAAGCTTGCTGTGAGGAAGAGAATGGGAAGGGCTTTTCTCCCCAGAGAGGTCATCCATCCTGTCATGAGCAGCATCCTTGAGAATGGATATATATTCCCTTTTACAGTTACCCTGAGGTGCACTATAAAATTCCACTTCCCTGAGATGCTATTTACTGCTATTTACTCTTATCTTGGGGCAAGGAGACTGTGAGAGCTATTGACTATATCTTTTATCAAAGAACTGAGATTAAACATACTGCCTCAATGCCTACTGTTATGCTGCCAAGGTACCAGAGATTCCATTTGCTCTCTCACCCCCTATACTAAACAGAAAAGGCTTTTCATGTGCATATTTTATAGCTGGGACTTAGACGCCCATAGAATTGACTGAACTCTCTTTCCCCATAGAGGGCTAGGGATTTTGAAAGGGATGGTGGCAGAGTATGAGCAAATTCACAGAATGGGTTGTGGAGAGACTCGTTTACAAAGAGTCTGTAGGTCTGGGATTGGCAACATAGCCATCAAGGTTACATTAATTCTGTACACACATACACACACACACACACACACACACACACACACCTATATACCTATTTCTGACAGCATGACAGACAGCTTAAAGGGCCTATTAGAACTAGATAACATTTCTCTTAAACCCTGCTTTGCTGGCTTCTTCCCTGCCCAGAGTCTTGTGTTCAGTCATGCCAGTATCCTCTCCAATGTGTGTGCTAACATGAGTATACTTTGCAAGTAACACTTAGGAGTTATAAATTATTAGCACATTAATGACTGAATTTTTAGATTCTTTCAATTGCTTACATAGATTCAATGCAACCTCTGCCTTCTATATGGAGAAACTGAATTGCTAAGTTTGCAAGTAACACTTAGGAGTTATAAATTATTAGCACATTAATGACTGAATTTTTAGATTCTTTCAATTGCTTACATAGATTCAATGCAACCTCTGCCTTCTATATGGAGAAACTGAATTGCTAAGAAAGGAATTTACTTTCTTAAAAATCGCAATGCTCTGTCAGCATTCTCTATTTGATTATTTGTTAAATATGTGTCTTCAACTTAAAAGTATGGCTAGTCAATCCCACTCCTAGGTATATACCCAGAGAGCACAAAATCTCTAATCAGAAAAAAAATATCTGCACCCCGCTGATCATAACAGCATAGGTCACGATAGCCAGCACATGGAAGCAACCTAAATGCCCATCAATCGATGACTGGATAAAGAAGCGGTAATATATAAACTCAATGGAGTTCTATGCTGCTATTA
Source organism: Solenodon paradoxus (assembly GCA_004363575.1). Lineage (NCBI taxonomy): Eukaryota > Metazoa > Chordata > Mammalia > Eulipotyphla > Solenodontidae > Solenodon > Solenodon paradoxus. The sequence goes on along the minus strand of RJWH01002106.1, from coordinate 156,965 downwards.
AAAAAGATGAAACTGTGTCCTTTGCAAAAATCTGGGTGGAACTAGAGGGGATCATGTTAAGCAAAATAAATCAGAAATAAAAAGAAATACAGGATGATTTCACTCATATGTATGATATAATGAAATAAAACAAATGAACATCCCAACAAAATTAACAGGACACAGGAGTGTGGCTACTGGGAGTGTGGGAGGGGGAAGGAAAGGAAAGAGGCAGGAAAGGTATTGATAAAGGACAAGAACTCTGGTGCTGGGCGTGTTGTGAAATACAGACTAAGACGCAATTTCAGTATCCTAAAATGAATACAGTATTGTGAACAAAAGAAATAATAAATATTACTATTTAAAAAAATAAGTATAGCTGGCTATAGGTCATTTCCTCATTGTGTGGGCTTTGTTTTTAACATCATCTTTAACCTAATAATTCTCTCTGAAGAACAGGAAATAGTCATTGTTCTCACATTTGGTCACTCTGTCACTAGGACACTTGTAAGAAGGTTGATAGGGACCCCAGTGAAGTATAGGTGGGGTGAGGACTGTCCCTTCTCATTTTGCAGTGACCCTTAAAAGACCGACTTCCAAGCCCAATCTCTCATGACAAAGGAAAAGGTGATGACAGATTCAAAGAAGAGATCCTGAGATATTTTCTAAGTTTAAAAGCAGGAAATATATTTTCAAATTTGACTCTCTTTTAATGCCTAGAACTTCCATGTCCTGACATACCAGAGGTAAGTTGTTATCTCAGTCAATTCTCTATTCGCCAAATAGTTCCAAATGAGAACTAAAGAAATCAAAACTTCCTGCATTTGATTTACGATTTGTGCCATCTTTAAGGACAAAAGTTTGACAAAAGAATTTCACTGCTTTCGTTTTTAACCTTCTATTTAACTAACCAAAAACATGTTCAATCCATTTGTGGATGAAATATTCCTGTAAATACTAAACCTAAGCACGTTTATAATAACACTAGAACTATGCTCAGGAGAATCAGAGCCAGGAAAGTGTTAGATTCTTTCCTTTACCTTTTCATGATTTTACAGTTGAAATATCTGGATAGGTATCTGTTTTTTTTTAAGTGTGTGATCTAATTCCAATTTTTATTTTTAACTGTAAAGCTTTAGGTACATTCCATGCATTTCGCTTTCCCCAGATTCCTCCCTCTACACACTGTCCCCAGATCATACTTTATCTCTAAGGAATTATTCAACGTTTGGTTTTTTAGCTGAGGCAGTCAATGAGGCAGGCAAGCAAAAAAAGTCAGGATGAGAAGACCAATAATCCCATGTGATGGTGATTAACATTGAGTGGCCTCTGCTAATGCGCGGGAAGAGACTGAGAACCTGCTCATTGGGCCTTCTTCATTAATGAGGCGGGGGCGGGGGCAGATAGGAGAGAAATGATTTGTTGGGAGCAAAACGAAATGGGCTCATCTTAAAATGTCATTTTCAGAGCTCTGCTTGGGTGAGGTAAGAAATTAGGTTCTTGTAAGTCTTTAGTGCCGCTTCATCAAGATTGAGCTCTGGAGGTTTCAAAGATGAAGACCCATGCAGTCAACTAGAGTTAAGTGACTAGCCCAAGGTCACACAGTGAGTTAGTGAGAGTATGAAAATTAGAATGCATAGTCTTTGTATTTCTAGTTCATTGCCTGGTGAAATGAACTAGAGTGAAAAATGCTTTGTATAATAAAGCCCCAGAGCCATTCTCTTTTGACTTTTAGTAGTTGAACAAATTATAACAGGCTCAGAATGTAAAAAGAACCCATTTTATACTTAAAATTGAATTGAAACACACAGCCCCCAGTTGGAGTTCTGACCACCAGAGTGAAATTCTTGGTGCCATGCCTTCTGGTTAGCACAAATTAAAAAGAAAAGAAAGACATGGTATAGACCTAGAAATACATTCCACAGACCTACAAGGCATAAGTTATTCCTTATCCAATTCAGTCAACATTCAAATATTTCATTCAAAAATACTATTTGATTATTTACAACATAGCAAACACAGGATTACGACAGGGCTATGACAGTGAGACAGACAGATGCATAGCCCCTATTTCACACAGACACAGTATTAGTGGCCATCAGATAAGACACTGTCTCCCAAGTACAGTCAGGTTCAATACTTAGGGCAGACCTCTCATCCCACTGATTGCTGGACCACTCTTCCCACCAAGTCCATAAAAAGAAAAACAAACAGCATCGTTGTCCCACAGCTCCATTCCCAACTACTGACACTTTCAGTGTGATTCCTAAAGAGCAGTTGATGCACATTGCACCTCTACAGGGAACTCATGCCTATTTTTACTAAATACCCCAAAGTGCTTTTTTGAATTTATGTAACAAATGATCCCCTTCTTCTCTTTCTAGTCCCTCCTCAAACAGCACTTTTCTCAAATCTTTTTTCTTACTGCGGTTAAGACCTTAGAAGGTGCTAGTGAGCGAGTGGAACCTGCATAGTCGGACGCCACTTCATCTTTATTCTCTCCAGACTAACTTCCTGGGCTCTGAGTTCAGTTTCAAGCCTTCCCCACTGGGACATGTCTTACCATTTGTAGGCAATTTTCCGGGCCTGAGGGGCTGGATACATTTTGGAGGTTTTTATCATCCTTAAAGCAAACTGCTCTAATGACATAGATCCCTCCATCACAGTTAGTTTATTGTTCTCCTGGTCCTTATTTCTACTAGCTGGGGGTCAGGGGGGTGGGTGAAGGGTGGGGGGAATAACCACCAATATTTTTTAAAGTTGCAGATAAGCCCCAGATTTTACCGTGTTCCTCAAGTTCTGTTTTGTATCTAGGAAATGCTATTTCCTAAAAATGCTTCACTCCTCGAAGTTACCAGTTTGAGAAAACTCTAGGGAGACGTAACTGAACAGTGTCAGCAGGGTCAGGCACTGCCTGCCTGACCGATAAGGAATAAGCCATGAACCCAGAGACAGAAACTAGTTCTATGTCAAGGAGCCCCAGCTACAGGGTGTTTGTCTGAAGCAGGAGAGGACAGTGAAGGCGGCTTACTCCTCATCCTGCAGGCTCTCCTCCTCCTCTTGGATCTGGAACTGGTTCTTTACGGGAGCTAGGTTCTCCGTCTTGGCATTGTAGTTCCGAAAGCAGACGTTGAGCTTCTCGTCAAATTCATTCACGAGGTCCTCCATGGACTTGAAGCTGATTATTTCAGAAGAAAAATTCTCCAGCTCAGAGAGGGAGGGGTCCTCTAGATGGTGTGGAGATGAACTGTAGAAACACCGGGGCTTCTCCTCCCGCTCCTCCGAGCAGCAGGGCCGAAGGTCCTCGAACTCTTCATCCAAACTCACCAGCGGGGCCTCCATTCTTGCCCAGTGGCAGAACAGCAGCAACTTCAGGAATCCTTTATCTAGAGAAGGAAGCAAGGCACTGTGAGTCTGGACAGGGCTTTGGTGCCAGCTCTGCTGGGGAACCATGGTCACATAGCCCATTACTACCTATCCCTCTAAAAACAAAGATTCCACTTTACTGGCATCCATTACTCCTGCACTTCCTCACTACGGGGCACTTAAGGAGTTCAAATATCATCATCCGTATGAATAGAATTGCCTAAACAGAGTAAATAGAGTGAGTTCTGCAGACACACCTTCATCCAATTTTCTACCCCCAAAACCAAAGTGTAGGTAGGGGTCACTTGGAAGGTGTTGGATGCAAACTGGATTGTTGGTGGGGGGAAGGCTGTGGCTTATACTGTTGTCGAGGTGGGAAGCTGTGCTCCTGAAACTTACACAGTGTTATAAATCAACATTATATCAGTGAACCAAAAAAAAGTATTATTAGTTAGGGAACAATAGGGATCTGAATGATAATAGAGTTCATTTTCAAACATTTTTATGAAACAGTGTAGTGAGGTATAAGTGATGTGTAATATATTAGCTTTGGGTGTGCAATGCCATGATTTCATATTTGTATATCTCGTAAAATGATGACCACAATAAGTCTGGTTAATAATACTATATTATATTTTTAAAGTTGCTAAGAGAGATCTTAAAAGTTCTTAGGACAGGCACACCCTGGTGCTTAGCGGTTAAGTCCTCCAGGCTTAGTCCACATACAACCCAAGGACTCAGGTTCAAGACCCAGGGTCAGGGCCAACAGCTAAGGTGAACAACTACATAAAAATAAATGCTTCTTCCTCCTTTCTCTTCCTTTTTGCCTGCCTACCTGCTCCTCTTCATTCCTGCCTGCACCTTTCCTTAAAAAAAAAAAAAAGTTATTATGACAAAATAAATTATAACTGTATATGGTAATGGATGTTAACTAGACTTACTGAGATGGTTTAATAAAGATTACATTATTAAATATTTGTACATATTATGCTCTTAGTATTAAAAGCAAAAGCTTCACCTCAGTAAGTTACTCTCTGTAATTCCTTTTATTCTTCCCAAGACAGAAACAACAGAGGGACCCACCTCAAAGGTTGTCATAGGGTTAATAGAGTTACATAGGTTAGTGCTTAGAACAGTGCCTGACAGATAATAATATTGTTCACTATATGTCCTCTGTGATGAGGAGGAGGAGGATGATAATAATCACAGGGTCACATCATTAATTATATGTTCTGAAAACTGAAAGATTTTCATAACTTATTTGGTGTAAAAATGACCTGACTTAACTCATTTGGCAATTAAACCTGATCTACATGAATAAAGCCGTGGATTATTTCAAAAGAAGAAAGGTTTGTTTAAAATGTTCCCTTCTATTGTGTTTTGCTGCAGAAGTGTACACTGTATAAAGAATAGAAATTGCTGGCCCAGCCCTCAGGGGATGATATGCAGAATATCCACTCTATTGGTGCCTTCCAAAATTTAAGATAATCTAAATTCTGAAGTATGCCTGGCCCCAAGGGTTTTAGATAGGGATTCATGGACCTGGATATTACTACCCTCATCAATAAATAATAGACTCACAGGACACTAATAAAGACTTTCGCATAAGCACCTGAGTTCTCCCAGATGCAGAGCATATGACTGGGACTAAAGAGTGGACTAAACGATATATTATCTGATAAGAGACAGACGCAGCTACCCATGTGCTCCTCAATCAGACTCCATAACCTTCTTGAGCACAGCACCCCAAGAAGGCTGCACGCTCGGGCACCCCTTCATTTCCCATCAGCTCCAGGACCTCTAACTTTGCTGGGCCCACTTCAACTGTGATTTAACCATGTGAATGTGCACCACATCCTTCCACAATTTTCATTTAAATTCCTCGGGGGCACAGGCACCCTCTGGATAGCCTCCATGCTCCAAGCACACATTGTTCTGTGGCCTGGCAATCAGTGCATGCTCATTGAAAAATGATCTTCTGTCCCCCATGTACAGCTTCTCATTTTCCATTTCAGGCAGCAGGATCATTATTGTCTATCTGCCCTTCCCTACATATTCAACTTCCTTCCCCGTAACACAGAAAGGCAACCAAATGTTTCTCTCCTGTCTGTGTGATTACTGGTCCAGTTAGATGCTTCCATTGCAACCACTACCCAAGGAGAAGCAAACAAGCAAAACTCATGAATTTTGCCCTGTGAGTGCTTTTCTCCATCAAAACATATTCTGAGCATTTATGGTTTACAAAGGCAACATGATAGGACCTTGGAATACAAAATAATATAAACACAATATAAGCTCTTGGAAAGAATGCAGGTTCAAGAGCCGACAGACTTGCCAATAGCTGGCTGAGCGACAAACAACATGGGTCCTAATTACCTCATGTGCTAAAAATGAAGGTGTTACTATAGATCTAATACCTTTGGTAACAACTTACTAACTTAATTCGTAATTGGATAAATTATAATAATTTAATATTATTTTACTTACTCCAGTATATCTTAAATATTTCAAAATACAACCCATATTTAAAATCTTAACCAGACATTTTAAATTCTTTTCTCGTTTTAAGTCTTCAAAAGCCAATGTGTACTTTCCCAATACATCTCCATTTGGACTCGCCACCTTTCAAGTGTCCAGTAGCCACAGTGGTTAGTGGCTACCATCTTGGACAACACAGTCATAAAGCATTACACAACTAAATGTAGTCAGGGGTTCTCCACCTCGTCTACAGACTCCTATGTGTTCTTTGAATATAATTATGGTTTATGTTATACATTTAAATATATATTCGAAGGACCTCATAGCCTCCTATATGCTGTTAAGGAAGCCCATAGGATATAGAAGATTAGGAATCTCTGAGCACTGACAAAAAGTTCCAGGAAGATCGCAGATTGTAATAGAGTAAGGAAGATTTTACAGACGTGGGATTTGTGGTGACTGAGCAGAACTCAGTGATGGTTAAGAGCCTGGATTCTGGTTTCTCCTCCCCATTCTATCACTTCCTTGCTCTGAGACTTTGGGCAAGTCATCAACCTCCTTGTGCCTCAGTTTCCATCCAGAAAATGGTGTTAAAACAGTATTTTGAAGATTATTTTGTGGATCATTTTTGAAGTGCTAAGTACAATATGTGGAATATCTAAGGGTCCAATAAACGTCCATGATTTTAGGAGCATAAAGATAATAAGTTAGTTACATGGAAATTTGGGGTAAGGGTGCTTCATGTCATGTAAAAGAAAAACTATCTCAGCCATGATATTGTCTGTGGATGCCCCAAAATATTTAACATATGTGATAACTATTGCTGACTAAATTCTATCATCTTTTCACTCATGCTAAATTTTACCCTCATTATCTCAGTTCTTTTGGTCAAGGTCTCTTGGATCACTGGACCCAATTCAGTGATACATAGATGCTAACATGCTGGTGAAGTATTTACACTGCCTTAAAATTTGCACTCTTCTCTGAGAGGGATGGGGAGTTGGAAAGAGAAGGCGATACCAATGGAGGTGCTGATTTGAAATGATACAGTCTGCACTACTAACAAGCAACAAGGGGACAATCGAACCAGAACCTAGGACTGAGATTGAGTTTTGCGTGTTGGTCACAGGAAGATTATGCTGAAAGCACCAGACAGGTTCTAGAGAAAACGGATTCATCTGGATCATCATAAAAGAAGAAATAGCATGGCTCTAGAGTTTAGAAGCATGGTTTGAAACAATCCATATCCTGACTTCTTTTCATCAACTCACTCTCCAGGAGCTAAGAAACTATGCATGAATGACCATCTGGAGATGAAACTGGAAAGCCTATATTGGGAGTCGGAAGTCACTCAGTAATGAAACTGAGCCCAGTATTTGTAAAAACACAACTGTTTCAGAGAGGAGAGCCAGGCCTACCACGACTTCAAGGAAGAATCTCTGGATTGGGGATGGCAGCCCTTCTTGAAGTGGTGCCCCTTTCTCTCCTTAGCTCACTTTATTTTGCTTTTCTCTTTTTTTTACTGGTGGAGTGCCTCCCCGCCCCGGGTTACTGAAATGTCCTAATCTTCCATCCTGGCAAGCTTGCCCTATCTCCATTCACAGCTCATCTCAGAGGCCTCCTTCCCTTAAAATGTGGACTTAGTACAAGTGAGAGCTTCCCCTCCATACTTACAAAATCGATTTTTTTTAAATGCATTAGGAATGGCAGAAAGAAGGAGCTAGAGGAGAACCTTCTTGCCCTTTTCTCTGTATCATAATACAGAGCTCAGGACTATAATTTGTGTCCTAATGTATTCCATTTATTCTGGCTCCCAAAAGATGGTGTAATTGGGAAAAGAAAAGAGGGGCTCGGAGGCTTACTAGAGACCCAACAGGAAACACGTAAGCCTCTCGTGCAGCCTAACCATACCCCAGCTGCATGCAGCCTGGGGCTGCAGTACAATCTCCAAGTGCCTGCTTTGCGGAGTAGAGCAGGAGAGATTTCATCATGCCTCTGTGCAGGACCCCTACACCCACTAGGTCCCACTCCATGTCCCCCTTCTTCCCATCACTTGCCCTACAGAGCAACTGATTCTCTCTAAAAACCCGAAAACCAACCCTCCACCTCCGTCGGTGTTAATTCTCCTGAGCAAAACCCATCCGCGCCCATGTTTGTGCCAGTTTCACATTTTAACAAAGTAGTATTTCACTGTATCTCTATCAGCCCCCTAAGGCGGCTCCGTCTGCTTCCGCTTCTCTCCCTCCTCCTGCCGCTCCATTCACCCTCATCTCACATCGTCCTCCTCCCGCGCCTGCTGGGGTAAAGAAAGGCTCCCCGGAGCAGCACAATGGCTGGCGCTTGAGAAAGCTGGGCGCACCGCGCGCAGGCGGCACACGCACTCAACCGCCTCCGGGCAACACAAGCCCCCAACCAGGAGTGGATGGGGCCGAGGCGGGTGTCGATCAGCGAGGAGGGAAGAGGTCGCAAAAGAGTAGAGAGCAGTGATAATAACCCCCTTCGGCTCTGTAAAGCGATGCGCCCCAGAGCGCTGGAGGCCCCGGGCCCACGGGAGGGCAAAGCGCCCACATCACCATCACACTCGTCCTTCCTCCGACCTGTTCCGTGGGAAAACAATCGCTCCCCCAGCGGCTGCAGCCGCTGCCAGAGGTTGGGACACTGCAGGAATGCACCGGCCGTGGGAGAGGCTGGGCGCCCCAGGGAGGCACGCGCAAGGCGCGAGCTCGGGTTCTTAGGGGGCAGAAATGGTTCTGGGGCGAGCAAGGGGGATAACGGTCCTGGGAGTGGACCTTCGGGGAGCATTCTTGCCTCCTAGACCCCGGACTACGCGCGCGCGCACACGCACACGTATACACACACACACACACACACACACACACGCCAGGCCAGGCTGGGGGGCCTTGGCTCTTAAATATGCTTGACGTGCCCAGCATCCTACACCCCTCGACCCCGGGCGCTTGGCTCCTCTGTGCTCCCGTGAAGGGCTGGGCAGGAGGGCGACATCCGCCGGCCTCTTCCATTGGGATTCCGGGTTGGGACAGGATAGGGGGTGCGCCGCTGCGGCACCTCCAGATCTGTGGGCCGGAGAATCCCGAGTGGCGGGGCCTCCTTCGCCACCCCGGTCCAACCCCCACCCGTGGCAGTGGGTCGGTCCGCACTAAAGTCGCCCCCCGCCACTGCACCTGTGCGGGTCCTGGCGGAGGGAGGCGGCTCACGGGGCGAGGCTGGACACCCCCATCCACGGACCGCGACGAGCGGCCGGAGCGCAGCGCGGCGGCAGTGACAACAGCAGCGGCGAGCCGGCGAGCGCTCCCCCCGCAGCTCGGCGGGCACCCGACTCCACTCCCCTCCTCCACCCACCGCGTCCTCCCCCTGCCTGTGCTCGTGCCCGGGCTCCCGGGGGCGCGCCCGCGCGCGGGCACCGGCCCCACTGGCACGCGCAGGACCCAGTCGTCATCTCCTCGTTAACATTCATGGCCTTCTTTGGAGCATGTGGCCTACCTTTATTAATATTAATGAATTACTATTTCTCTCTCCCTTTAACACTGGCCTTTCTGCTTCCCTCATGAATATTCAGGAGCTTTAAGAGACGTGTACACAATGACTCCCAATATGACACTTCGCAGGGCCTGAATGTAGATTCTGGATAAAACGTGGGCTGATGGTCGGGCAGGCGGATGCCCGCACACACACTCAAGCCCCATGGACTTTCTGGGCTCTCCCATTCTCCTCTACTGGGGACTGAGGTGGGCCAGTTGATTGTGCCGGCCACCCCAGTCCGGTCCAGACCGCAAGCCAAAAGTGATAAAGGTTTTTTATCACCCAAAGATTCAAGATGGGACCTGGATCCAAGCTGATAAAGCGGAGCCAGGTTTTCTGCCCAGGAGGACCTGAGATAATAGAGGATAATTCATTGTAAGGGAGGACCCTGGAGTCTTAGGAAATTTACTCCTGTTCACTGTGCAGAACCTGTGCTTATAGATACTGCTAATGTACAGTTCACAACTTAGAGGTGAAGTCTGAGGAACCTCACCAGTCACTACCATTTCCCCTCTGGGCTAAACAGAGCTAAGCTGAAAGCAGCAGGGAGCCTTTCCTTTGCTCATTTTTGCATATCAATCCTGGGAAGAAAGCAGAGCAAGGGTGTCCCCGTGAGAGAGGAAGAGTTGTTCATTTTGCTCTTCTGGCGGCATTAACCAGAGGAGTCCGCCCTGTTAGAATGGAATAAAAGGTAAACAATTAAAAGATCACTGAAATGTGGATAGACAAAACAAAGGAACAGGCGAGACAAAACAAAGGAACAGGCGAAACAAAACCAACCCTTGGACATTTGCAATAGAACTGAGATTACCCCTAGGGACTGGGAGGGGTGGGGCAAATGTTGGTAGAACCCACTGGACAATGGTGAAGGTCATTTAGTGATTTGGTGGAGGGCAGGGTGTATGGACATAAATCTGAGGAACTTACGCATATGAGTTTATTTTAATGTGCAAAATAAAAGTTACTGCAAGAAAAGAAAAAGGTCACTAAGTCAGCCTGTCCTGGTATCTCAGGTATTAAGTCTGCTGCTGGGGCGAAGTCCACATAAAGCCCAAGGACCCAGGTAGGGGATGGAGGGAGCTGGAAATGGAAACTATACTGATTAAACAATTCTTCAACAAATCAGCAATTCTTAAAAAAATCATTCTTCCCTCTCTGCAGAGCCCGGTAACCTCTGTTCTGCTTTCTATCTCTATAATAGAATCAGACAGTGTTTTTCCTTTTGTGTCTGACTCATTTTTAATTAGCATAATGCTTTCAAAGCTCATCCATGTTGTACCATGTCGGAATTTCATTCTCTTTTAAAGGCTGAATGATACTCCTTTGTATGGATATACCACATCCTATTTACCCATTAATCCATCTAAGGACTCTTGGATTGTGTCCATCTTTGACCACTGTGAATAACGCTACTATAAACATAGGTGTACTAATTCCAATAAACATGTTTTATTGGTCTAAGACAGGCACTAGAAGTCGGGAAAGTGAAAAATGAAAATCTGCTTTCAAGAGCTTCTGATTTAGTGCACCGATTTCTAAACTCTGCTACTTGGAACTAGCAGTGGGTTAGTGTCTCCCACAAAATTATATCCAGCTGAAGCCTACAAGGTAACTCTTTTCTGGAAATAGGGTCTTTGCAAATATAATTACTTAAGATGAAATCATTGGATTAGAGTGGCCTTAAATTCAGTGACAGGTGTCTTTATAAGAAGAGAGGACAGAAAAACACAGAAGCACTCCACTTAGTGCCCAAATCTGTATTTATTTCCCAGGGTTGCAGTAATAAGTTACCACAAAGTGAGTGACTGAAATTAAGAGAAATAATATAATATAATCTCACAGTTCTGGGGGCTACAAGTCCAAGATCAAGGTGTTTGCAGGGCCGTGCTCTCTCTGAAGTCTCTGCGAAGAATCCTTTCTTGTCTCTTCTTAACTTCAGGCAGCTCTTGGTAATCCTTGGTGTCACTGTATCCCTCCAATCTCTGCTTCCATCATCACATGGCCTCTTTCCTGTGTCTCTCTGTCCTCCTGAAATTCATGTACACCCATGTCTTAGTCCATTCAGGCTGCTATAACAAAGTACCTCAGTGGGTGGTTTATAAACAAATGAAATTTATTTCTCATGGTCATAAAGGTTGGAATTCCAATATCCTGGTGCCAGCCAGCAGGCTATGTTTCTGATGAAGATTCCTCTAGGTTTCAGATTGCCCACTTCTCACCGTATCCTCACACAGTGGAAAGGGCTGGGATCTCTTTCATGCCACTTTCATAAAGGTGCTAATCCCATTCATGGGGATTCAACCTCACTCATGAGGTCTCCCAAAGACAAGCCCCCCGCAACCTCCTAATACTGTGCTTTGGGCATTAGTTTTGTAACATAAGGATTTGGGGAGGACACAAAAATTCTGAATACTGCAACCCTGAACTTCATACTGTGATCTTACAGAGACTTTACAGAAACAATTAGTTAAGATGAGAGCATACTGGATTAAGGTGAATCTACAATCCAATGACAATCCAATGATTTAGTGTTATTGTTAAAGCAGATTTAAGAAGCGAATACAGAATCCTAAAAGATTTAAATAAAATAATTCACCCTTCAACATATATTAATCCATCCTGTGTGCAATTCCTATAAAACTATGGCACAGGACCTAGGATATAATAAGTGCTTAATAAGTGCTGTGTGTATTGTTAGGAGTTTCAAGAATCTTCCTTAGGGCTGATAAAACTATTTCCACCTTCTTGCCACTCCAATTCAAGCAAATTCAATTTTATTTTTATACATACTGAGAGTTTCTGGAGCTTATAAACCTTCCCCAATAAATGACCATCCAGTGTACAAAATGATAATACTTTAAAGAAGATATAGTTTTAAACAAATGTTTATGATTGCTATGTGATAGTGAGGAAGAGATCAAGTTCTCAAGTCTGACACTGTTGTTATTTTGAGCTGGGTGATCCTTTGTTATGGAGGGCTGTCCCGTGTGTCATAGGATGTTTAGCAGCATCACTGACCACTAGATGCCAGTAGCATCTCCCTCAATTGTAACAACTGAAAAACTGTCTCTAGACTCCATCAAGTGACCTGGGAGGATCAAGTGGAGGGAGGATTGCAAAATGACCTCAATTGAGAACCACTACCTTGGACATAGGTCTTTAAGGGATGAGTTAACATTCTGCTAAAAGGTGGTGTCATTGCCTGTGGAGAAAACCAGCAAAGCCAAAGCTTGGGTACGTGGGAAAGTACACATGTGCTTTTTAAGAAAAACTGAAGCAGGATCACAGGTACAAACTGCAGGTTGTTGGAGATACGAGGTGAATCATGGCTCCTGGGATCACACCTATACCACTCTAGATGCCTACCTTAGTTCCAGAACAGAACGTATTTTAGTCCTTTACTAATTTGATTGAATAAAAGATTCTTAGAGCATATAGAGCATTTGAAATTTATCTAGTCTAATCACTCACCTGAGTCAAAAACCAGTATTCTAGATGATTTTGATGCAGTTTATACTTAGAACATCTAGTGACAAAAAACTTGACCTTGCTAGGTTACTCATTTCTTCCTTTCTTTCCTTCTTTCCCTCCTTCCTTTCTTTTTTTTTTTTTAAATGACTTTCAAGGCTACAAAGAAGTTGCTAAGTTTAGAAACTCTGTAATAACATGGTATGTACTGTCCTCATCCTATTTGATCTTCTTTAGAAGGATTCTTCTTGAAGAAACTAGTTTTCCATGACATTCTAGAAATGAGTCGTGAATTCTTCATTGAAAACCAATGTCAGTCACAGCCCAACAAATAAAGATGAGCTCATATCTGCAAACATTTTAAATCTACTTGATTTTTCCATCACTGGTATTCTCCAATACCAACATTCATTTCAAGCCTGTATTCATCTCCATCTTTCATCTCCAGGGTTGATTAAACTCCCTGATTTGTTTTCACAAGGGAAATGGAATATTCCCCCAAAATCGAAATCTATTTATAACCATCTAGTCAGGAGGTAATTATTCCCTACTACAAAGCACATACCCCAAGAACAAGACCATATTGCTTTCGAAAAGAATAAGCAATTTAATAAAACTGGTAATAAATCACCTCACCCTCCTCTCCCCTCAAACAATTAAAAATTCCAAAATAGTTACCTCGGTTACCTGATGAAAAATGACAAATTATATGTGCTAGCTGGCAAATAAGGAATGCGATCCTTCACTAATGAGGAATTCCCCAAAGTAAATGTGACATTTTAATTTTATATAAGAGAACTGGATATTTCAGGAATGGAGAAAACATTTTAATAGGAAAAGGAAAATAAAGTTCCTCTGTGTGGGGGAAGCTTTTAGATTTACAGTGATCCACAAAGAAAGATCATTCACCTTCTCTTCTCTCTGGCTACCAGGTAATTCATCACCGCAGATCAGCATCTGCCCTGGGGTGATCGGGACAGGGTAGGCTATGGTCACCTACCCTCAATAGGAAACAGAGCCTCGGCAGCAGTGTCATGAGGGGAGGCCAATCATAAGATGGTTCCGGTCCATAAACTCACTTTTTGGTTAATTTTTGGTTCTTCATAAGACCCTCAAGCCAAGCAGGGACATCATTGCATAAAACTCTGAGGACTGACTCCTACTCTCCCAATGTCAGGTGAGCGTCTTTTTTTTCTGCTAGCTCCAGGGTCTTTAGAGAGGTGATGATTCAGAATTGAATGCGAACAATCGAAAATGATTGGAAAAGCCAAAGAACACTGCCATTCCACTGGCCAATCTAGCTATATAACAATCACTTCACAAGTAACCTTTCTCCTCTTCCTCCTCCTCCACGCCCCACCCAGCATTCTCTGCAAATGCTGCCCTGGGCCAAAACTTCTAACGTCTGAGTCACAACATTTTCAGCCCTGTGAAAAGGGGAAGCAAAGAATCCACATTTTCCCCAAAATCTCTTTGGGATCAGAATTTAAATAAGTCAGTCTCTTAGGGTCCTCACATCCTAAAACGTGAGAGCTTAACATCACTGAATGTCAAGACCCAGAGGTGTGCTGGGTTAGGGATGAGCAAAATGCCTCCTTAAAAAAAATACAGACTAAATGCTATTCTGCAAAATTCTTGACATGACAGCGTATTGTGACTGGGCTTTGGAGAGCTGTGGAAGGAAAAATTCCTTCTTGGGTATCGATCTTGAGAGGTTAACCAGGCAAAGTGTCTTAGAAACACACAAAGCAGTGGGACATAGATTGAATATAAACCGGAAACTTTGGGCTTGCCCTGGTCGCCTAGTGGTCTAGCACATCTGGGAGGAGTCCCGCATATATCCTAAGGTTCCGGGTTCAAGACCCAGGGTCAGGAACTCCACGCAATGAGAACAACTAAATGAAAATAAAGCGCTGCTTCTGCCTCTCCCTGTCTGCCTCCTCGCCTTCATTTCTGCCTGTATCTGTCCCTTTAAAAAAAACAAAAAACAAGAAATCAGAAGCTTTGAGAGGCTTGGCAATCCATGATCATTCAAAACCTGCTGATTTTTGTGGATTTGCACATTCAAACATTCTCAGTTAAGAATGTGTTCTTTGAGTACAATGGTCTGACTTGAATGAAAAGCAAAACTGTATAAAACAAAGGAAATGCAACCATTGCCTATGAGAAAAGAAAAAATTATCCCCAAATCTAATAAATGACATTTCTTTACAGTTAAAGAATAAAAATTATTATTAAATCCGTTTGCAAACCTTGTTTAGAGCAGAAAAATATTTGCTCCATATTAAGTAAACCAATTCTCTACTACTTGCAAAATCTAGGAAGATTTCTAGCTTAGTGTTGTATATAATCGTGTGATTGTGAATAGTCTGATTATCTAGACCACATTAAAAGAGAAAAAAAAACAAAGAAAAGGGAGGTGAATAAGAAGGGTGTGTGACATTGGTAAATTGGGAAAATTCCAGAGACTGGAGTCAAGTTTTTGGGATTTCAATGTCAACTTTACCATTAGCTAGTTTTGTGACTTCGGGAAAATTACTCAAGCTTTCTGAACCTCAGCTTCTTCACCTATCATATAAAGGATGCTAATAAAATCCTTTCCTGCTCTTAAACTTAATTAATCTAAACTACACGGTCTTTGAAAAAACCATCACAATATTTTATTTAAATTGACCCCAAATTGATGAAGGGCTCTTAGAGTGTCTTTAATATTTTTGCCTTTGCTCCTCCATTTGTAGACTGCTCTGTATTTCAAAGAGATATTGTGAAAGAGTAAGAGTACACAACAGTTAGCTATTAAAAAAAACCTCTAGGGAGAGAATCAAGTAAATTAATTTGAAATTCCATTTTATTGAAGAATGTCCTTCAACTACAACTTAGTTCCTATCCAGAGTCATAGAACCCAGCTGTAGCTGTGCCCTGTTGGAGCAGTGATTGAAGGCAGTCCACATGCATCCCAAGGTCCTGGATTCGTGTCCTGTAACTGGCAGAAACAACCAAGATGAACAACTCAATAAAATGCTTCGTCTTCCTCTTCCTGCCTATTCAGCTTTATTTCTGCCTTGCACCTTTCCTTTTATTTTTCCTTGGCGGGGGGGTGGGGGGTGGGGGGTGCTATTTATTTGTTGTTCTTTATTTTCCCTCCTAGGGTTACTGGATTTACCAAATAAAAATGAGATCCAATTTTATACTTTAAATCAATAACGAATAATTTTCAGTATAAGTATAATCTGTAATATTTGTAATAGTTTTAAAATTATTCATTGTTTACCTGAAATTAAGATTTAACTCTACACTCTTTATCTCTGTGTTTTATCTAGCAACTCTACCTTACTTTGCAGAGATAGGCATTTTCTAAATGATGTGAGTCTGTAATTGAGCTATATAGTTTTTGTATAATTTATCTCAATAAAAAGTTAAAAACCATGTTTCTAAATGATACTTTAATTGCCCTTGAGTAACATTCTGATCCTGTACATCATTGTCCTTCTCTCTCTTCTCCTGGGTGACACATTAAGGTTATCTTTTGTGAGCATCTCAGAGCGCCGTATTTGGAGATGCATGACTCTGTGTTATAATATTATTTTGAAGTTGTTTGAAATATTCTGATGCAATACTGTTACTAATACAAACTCAGAAAAAAGCATGTTTAAACTTGTGTGGAACCTTGCTTGTGTTTAGTAAAGATAGTTAAAACCTATGCTGAGTGATAGATAAGATGTCAGCAATGTTCTGACACACCAATGTATGTTAAAGTGTGATATGTAAAATGAATGTTAAGATGTGATAACTCCTGAGTGTACCCAACTGATAGCCTGCAGATTCAAGTTATAAAAGGGGTTCCCACTTCAAGCAAGTCAGTTGCCTTGACTCCAACGTAGACCCTACGATGCACATGGGTATCTGATCGGCTGGAAGCAACTGTTCGCTGGCATCCCTTGGATGCTCAGCTCTTCACCAGTCAAAATTCATAGCTGCAGCCACTGTTTGAGAGAGGATGGCCACAGGGACCCCCTTAAGTTGAACCCAGGCATCAGGAACTTGTGAGTAATAAAGCCTGTGTGTAACTTGCAACTAATATTTGTGTGGTCCGAATCTTACTCCAGTAGCATAGAAATATTAATATTTATATAAACTCTCCTAAGAGCAAATAAGTAACAGAGTGTACCTAGAGCAGTCTCACCAGTACTCTTGACCTGCGATTGTCTGGTATTTAGCACACTTGTACTTTCCATCTCAATCATATCTCGGACACTCTGCATAGACTGCTGTCTAGGGCGAGATGAGAGTAAGAGTAAGGAGGGGAAAAGTAGTGAAGGAAGGTATGGTCAGAAGAGAGTTCAAAAAGAATTCCGGTCATGCATCATTTAATGAGGGGGATACATCTTGAGAGACGCATCATTAGGTGATTTCATCATTGACTGAATATCATAGACTGTAATTACAAAAACCTATTGAGTGTAACCTCACACCTAGGCTATGTGGTACAGCCTATTAGAACCACTATCATATGTGGTTTGTCCTAGATCAAAATGTTATTGAGACATGACTGTAAGGACACCAGTCTCTTTCATATTTACCATTTTTTTAAAGGAAAGGTATAGGCAGGAATGAAGGCAAGCAGGCAGGTAGGCAGGTATTTCCATTTAGTTGTTCACACTGGTTGTATCTCCCCTGGAACCAGGACTGGAACCTAGGGGTATACGACCTACATCCTTCAGAGATGACTAACCTGACCGCAACCCCACCAGGGAAGCCATATTTTTAAAAACAGTAAGTCATAAACTAACACTTGATCAGCACATATACAGAAAAACTTGTAGCTGAATGTTCATTGTAATTTTGTCCATCACAGCCCTAAAAGAGGAAACAACTCAAATGTTCATCAACAGATGCATGACTAAAGAAATTGTGGTATGTAGATACAGCAGGATAGTATTCGGTCATAAAAAGGAACAGTATACTAGTACATGCTACTACATAGGTGAACCTTGAAAACATTTTGCAAAATGAAAGAAGCCAGACACCAAAAACTATAAACTGCATATTTCTGTTTATCTACAGTGTCCACAGTAGGTCTATCCATAAAGAAAGAAATTTGTGGTTGCCAGGGGCTGTCTGGAAGCCAGAGTGACTGCTAGAGGGTATGTAGCATCTTTAGTTTCTTTTAGGATGATGAAAAATACTAAAATTAGATGATGGTAATGGTTGCAAGACACTGTCACTCTACTAAAATCCAGAGAATTGCGTATTTTAAAAAGATAACTTTTAAAAAATTTATTTATTTTTTACTGTAGTAATTATTCTACACATTAATACTTTTCTATGTATAGATACCCCATTTCTTAGATATATGTCAACACCCCATGCCCTCCACCAAATCATCATGTTCTTCCGCATTGTCCAGTGGGCTCCACCACCATTTGCCCCCACCTGCCCCATTCCCTTCTAGTCTCCTCAGTTCAGTTGCAAATGTTTCAGGGCTGATTATGTTTCATCTGCTCTTTTGTTTTGTCTTTTCATATTCACCTATGAGTGAGGTTATCTGGTATCTATCTTTCTTTTTTTGACATGTTTCACTTAGCATAATCCCCTCTAGCTCCATTAAAAGGAAAACTTTTCGGTATGTGATTATACTTCAATAAAGCTGTTATTTTTTAAAAAAGTAAATGTACTGATAAGCCCTGGCAGCTTCACTAAGCCAGTGGCTGGGGTATGGACAATGTAAAGTCCAAGGACCTGGATTTGAGACTTGGGACTGGGGGAATACCCAAAATAAATGTACAAATAAATAAAAATGCCTCCTTCTCTTCTTCTTTCCTCCCTCCCTTAAAAATGCTTCTCCTCTTTTTTTTAAAAAAAAAAATTCAATGTGTTAATACAGAATAACATGATTAATATACAAAAACAATGCATAGTATTAAAAAAAATTGCTCACATCTCAGCTGATGTCCCACATCCATCCAAGCAGTAATTTCTAAGGTGTCCGGAGAGTAATAAACATAGTTATTATTTCTGTGCCTATCATGGAAAGAGCTTTGACTGATACTGCTGTTTATGAAATTTTTAAACTCTCATTTAATTTTCACAACAATCCTTTAGATATTATTAGCGTCTGTCTTGGGAGAAGAGGAAATGGACTCTGACTCTAATAGATCAGTATTCTGGGTTCACACAGGTAAGTAAGGTAGAGGACAGGGCTTCTAACCTTGGACCATCTCACTCCAACACCCAGGATCACCCCAGTTCATATCACATTCCCAGATAGGCCCAGAGTGACAGGGATCCTAGCTAAGCCTAGAAAAGGACTCACAAACCACTGTCATCTACCCTGTCTCCTACTCCTTTTTCTTCAGAGCATTTTCTCCCTAGTGAATCTTACTTGTTTTTGTTTTACGGCATTGTCAACCTTTTTCAATCTTATTGCATGGAGTTCCTTCTTTCTTTTTTTAAAGAAATGGTGCAAGCCGGAATGAAGGCAAGTAGGCAGGCAGAAAGATAGAGGAAGAAGAAGGGCTTTATTTTATTTAATTGTTCATCTTGATTATTTCTCGAAACTGGTCCTTGGGATGTAAATGGACTGCATGCCTTAGACACTAGGGCACCAATGTTGCCAGATGGAGTTGTTGCTTGCTTTAGATATTGTTCGGATACATCCTCTACCCTAAATACCCTAATTCTCAGAGTCCTGTAAAAGTTCTGTGTGGTACCTTGCCTGCAAAAAAACCCGTAATGCTATTGATAGCAGAACTGAGGTTACCAGTGGGGGTCGGAGCAAGGGGCAGTGGTGGGCCAATGGACAGAGGTGGGGGACTCTCAGAAACTTGGTGGTGGGCATGATGTGTTTGTTATCATATGTGACAAATACATACGCATCTAAATTTACATTATTTTATAAATCAAAGTTACCTTGATTTAAAAAAAACAAACAAACAGGCGTACTTTGTTCACATGTTATGAGATATTTTCTTCTGTGTCTTCCAGGCCATGTTTCTTTCCTGGTGCCACTGAGCCACACTTTAAAACAGAAAAGTGTCACTATGTCTAGGTCTTAATGCCTGATTTGGTTTCTGCCTTTGCCCACAAACCCCTTTGGAACTGGATTTTGGAGTAAGGTTTGAACTCATCACAAGGCCATTCAGAAAACTAGAAATCTGCCCTTCTCTTTGCTCCTCAGCAGGAAGGAACATGCTTCTGCCTCCCCAGGACTACCTCCCACCACTTCCATCTCTCCACCCCTTGCTGTCTTTCACAGAGGCTGCCAGGTTGCCATGCCAATAAGGTTCCCATGGTTACTAAGAACAGCTCTGCTCCCATAGGCAGTAACTATCTACCCAAGGAGAAAGCCAGACACTACTGGCCCCAGGGTGAAGTGAAAAGGGGGACAGAAGGGGTCTTATCCCAGCAATGTTGGGGGATCTCTCTCATTTATATCTGACGTCTCCAGGCTGGGCCTGGAAACCACACCCTGCTGTCTCCACTCAAGTTCTCTCTTCCCTGAATATCCGGAGAGAGGCAGCTGGCACAAGTTCAAGTCCACTATTTTCCCTAGTGTGGGGTCCAAACAGACACCACACTGTGAAGATATGTTAATAATATGCTAATACATCTGGGCTCTTTGTCTAGGAAAATCACAAAAAGTAAAACACGATCTTCTGTCTTCCTAGTTAAATAGCTGAGAATCTGCTTTTCTCCTTATGCTGTTCTTCCCCACTGGCTAACCTATGCCACATCATGGGTTTTTTTTAAAATATATATATGTATAGATATAGATACATAATTTTGGCTTTTTTTGTTGGCTGTTTTTAAAGTTTGTTTTCCTTCTATGAAGAAATGTATTTAATATGCAATTCAAAAAAGGAAAATAAGACAAAAATCATTCACAGATGCAAAATTTAAATATTTGTTTCTTTTATTTAAAATATATAGTTTTTACTGTTTCTGGTAATGGCAGGAAATTTCATTTTTTAAACACAGTTTACTATATTCAGAATTTGCTATGGTGAATTTTCTCAGCTTTTATGATGTCAAATAAAAAATGGCAATTCCTCAAATAAAACAGTTACTTTCTGTGCCTGAAGCTAGATCATAAATTTCTCTTTGAGGAAAGTGCTCCTTCCTTTGTACCAGGGGAGAAAAGTGACTTTCATCTTCGCAGACAGGGAATTCGACACCAATATGAGTTTGTATAAATAAATCTTACTTAAAGATAAGATAGCCTTTCTTCCATTAGTTCCCCACATATTTCCTAGTCACTTACACCTAATTGTCTCTTTAAGTACAAATCCCTTCCTTTGTTAAAAGGGTATATAAACCCTGAAGTCTAACTGCTTCTTTGAGTTTCACTTCTTTTCTGTGAACTTCCACACACATAAGCATTAATAAAAATGATGTACTTTTTTACCTGATAATTTTTGTTTTATAAATTTAATTCATAGACTAGAACTTAAGAGAATAGAAGAGAAAATTTCCTCCCTGACACACCGTAACAGCATTATTCTCAACAGATAAAAAGTGGAAACAACTCAAGTATTCTATCAATCCATAAATGGATAAAATGTCACATATACATATATACACATATACGCATACACATATATCATCATATAATTTCCTTAAAAACAAAGGAAATTCTGTTAAAACATTCTAACATAGATAAACCTTGAAGACATTATGCTAAGTGAAATAAACCAGTTACAAAATGACAAATACTGCATGACTCCACTTACATGAGGTATCTAGAATAAAGTCATAGAATAAGAAAATAGAATGCTGCTTACCAGAGGCTGGGGGTGGTGGTGGCTTGGTGAGTAAATGGTGAGTTTAATAAGCTTAGAGTTTCAGTTTACAAGATAAAAAAGTTCTGGAGATTATTTGCACAGCAATGTAAATATATTTAACAACACTAAATTGTATACTTAAAATGATTAAGATGGCAAATTTTATGCTGTGTATTTTACCACAATTAAAAAAAATCCAAACAAACACAATTAACATATGACCTAGCAATTCCACCCCTGGTATAGCCAGAGAAATAAAAATATGTCCTTAAATTTGGGATTATTTGCAATAGTCAAAATGGAAACATGCCAAAAGTCCATCAACTGATGGCATTGAACAACAAAATATGGTATATTCATGAAATGGGCTATTATTCAACTGTACAAGGAATGAAGTACTGATACCTGTTATAACAGGAATGACCCAGGAGAACATTGTGCCAGACACAAAAAGCTGCACATTGTATGATTCCACTTATATCAATGTCGAGAGTGGACATTTAGAGACAATGGAATGATTCATGGTAGTGTTTACCTAAGACTAGAGGAGAGAGATAGGTATGGGGTCTGACTGGTAAGGGGATTAGTTAATTTCTGATCAAAAAAGATTCTAAAATTTGATTGAGGTGGGTGTACAACTTTATGAATACGCTATAAACCATTTTCACTTTCACATGGATAAAATGTATGGATTGTGAGTTATATCTAGTAAAGCTGTTTTAAAGGCTGACAAAATAAAAAAGAAGTATTTAAATCTTAGCAAATGGCTGAGTTCTAACAGCTTAATGTAAAGAGTGAAACAAGACAGATCCCTTGACCTGAGTCTCTAGTTAACTAAGAAGAAATTCCTCTAAGTTATTTTCATTCCTAGGCCCCATGAATTCAGTCCAGAACTTTTATACGTTAACTCTGCCATAAGGTATTGCTTCTTTAATTCCTGGGCATTGTCAAGGTAATATAGGTAAAGGAGATGACTTTGCTAAACCTTCATGGAGGAGGAAATCTTTAACATTTAACCTCATGTTGTGATGTCTCTGGCAATTTGTATCTATGTTGCTTCACTCTCATGTGCTAAAAGAGTAACAACAATAAATATTCCTGTTATCTTGCATAAGGCAATTTGTAATAAGCAAAAGAAACACTGGGTGTCTCCTATGGAAAAATAGCCATTGTTTGGAACACACCCTATAATACCTCTTTCTAGATTTTCACTGCTGGAGGAGAGGAGAACTTTCCTCCTATCCTCTTAGGTATTATGTCTGGGCCTGAGAGTTAAATTGACAAAAGACAAATTGGGAGAAAAGTATATACACTCTATTTAATATTTTCACATGCTCTTGGGAGTTTTCATAAGAAAAATGAAGATTTAAAGAAACAGTGGGACCAAGACCTTATCTGCTTTTAGAACAAAGAAATAATAAATTTGTAGAAGTGCCAAATGGGAATTTAAGGTAGGCATAGTAAATTACAGGAAGGTGCCCAGGTATGGGTGGAGGAAACTAGAGGAAGAGATGGGTTCTTTTAACAGGTCTGTTTGAACAGGTCCATTTTGGTGCCAACTTCAAATCTCCAGTGATAAAAATGTTCTCTTCCTGTCCAGGGAGGGCACCTTTCTTATGGAAAATGTTATGACCTGCTTTTAGAGAGAGAAAGGGAAGGCAGAGAATCCTTTATGCACCAAGTGCCACCAGCTCAAAACAATCAACATGCTAAAGAAAAGGTGGTATGTATTGCACCATTGATTGTCCTTGAACTATATTAAAATTCTGTAAATTGTGCAGATAATAGAAATGCAAAATAAGCTTCATCTATAGATATGTGAATTAATTCCAGTGGAAATTCAGTTGGATTGCCTCTCCCTTGAAGCTAAAGAAAAGTCATCCATTTATAAATTCATTTTGACATTCATTCATTCATTCCTTATAAATTTGTGCTGCTTTGACTTCTCCTTTGAACTGATTGTACATCCTACTGATTCCCTCATTAACAATTAATTTAAAATTTCACCTGTGTTCTTTTGTTTAAAATCTATATAAGTGTCTTAGAGGTTTATTTTGGGAATAGTGAAAAACATTCTAAAATTGATTAAAGTGATGGTTCCTCAACTCTGTAAATATACTAAAAACATTAAACTGCATACTTTAAATAGGCAATTACATGGTTTGATAATTATATGCTAATAAAGTAACTATTTTAAAAAGATTCTTTAGGCTTGCCCTGGTGAGGTAGTTGTTAGGTCAGCTGCCTCTGGAGGAGTACAGTCTTTGTACATCCCAAGGACCTACCTGGGTTTGCATACCAGGTCCAAGGTTAACAACCAGCATGAACAACTAAATAGAAATAAAAGTAAAATGCTTCTTCCTCCTTTCTCTTTCTGCCTATTCATCTTCATTCCCACTTGCTCCTTTTAATCCCTCCTCTCAAATCCTTATCTTGTTTTTTCCATCAATCCTAGACTGTCGAGTGAAAAATGATGTTGCTGGAGTCATACTAAAATATGACCAGAGGGTGCACCCTGGTGGCTTAGCAGTTAAGTCCCCAGCTTCCAAGCAGCACAGATCACATACATCCCAAGGACCCAGGAAAGGTGTTGCGGGGGGGGGGGGGGGGGGCAGAATAACCAAGATGAACAGTTAGATAAAATAAATGAATGCATCATCCTTTTTTCTCTTTCTGTCTGCCTGCTTTTGCTTGCCTTTAAGCCTACCTGCACCTTTCCTTAAGAAAAAAAAAAAAATAGGGCCAGAGAAAGCCACTGAAGAAAAAGTCAATACTAACGTATTCATACAGGATTTGACCTTTGGACTGGGCCAAGTCACCAATTTTTCATATGCTAACAGGACAAAGTTGTCCTGAACTTTGGTCTGTTTTTGGTAACAAATCACACAGTTTAATTAATCTACTAGAAAGCAAAGAAGTGTGCTTCATGTTATATTTATCATCAGGTCTTTGATTAAGCAAAACAGTTTTCCCAATATTGGGAGCTAAATTTTGCTCAGAAATATATCAGCTTACATATATATATTTTATATATATATATATATAATATGTATATATATACATTATATATATGCCTTTCAAAGCTTTGTAACTTTAGTCAAATGGATTTATTCTCCTTAAATAACTTGCATATCAGTAAAATGTTTTGTAAATAATACAAAAGAAAAATAAAAGCTAATATCTTAATAGCTACGTAGCAGATTTATACAATACCTCCTATAGAGTGCCATAAGTTCACTGCACAACATTAAAAATTTTATCGGCTGTTTATTTCTTTTACAATTATTCCCCCGGCCCTGAAACCAAGTCCTTGGGCTTAGTGTGGCCTGCACCTTAGTCACTGATCCACCAGATATTGGTTCTTTATTTTATTCTTAGAAACTAAAAAGTGCGGTTTTCAGAGTCATAATTTTTGCCTGCCTAATTATGGAAACAATGCTCTCTTTGGCTCCACATAAATTGCTAGCAACAATCTGGTAAAATATAACTTTGTGAACAAAGATGAAACATACTCTTTCTCCCTACCTAATTCCATGGGATTTAGTAAGTTAGCATTATTTTCATGACAATAGACATCTATTCCATTTGTATAAGTATTACAAGGTAACATCTGATGACAAGCAGTCAAGCACACTTAAAAGAGCGCATATTGATGCACCCTGGTTGCGCAGCAGGTACGTCCACCAGGTGCAGTCCTCAAACATCCCAAAGACTCAGGCTCATGACCCCGGACTGGGGTTAACAACCAAGATGAACAACTAAATAAAAACAAAATAAAATGCTTTTTCCTGCCTGCCTGCCTGCCCATCCACCTTCATTCCTGCCTGTGTCTTTCCTTTTTAAAAAAGCATTTATTGAGATCCTGTTATCTATCTTGATGTACAATCAGAATAACAATTATGGCTTTTATTTTTTGAAGACAAAGAAGCATTTTATTTTCATTTACTTGTTTGCACTTGTTTCCCACCCTCCCACCCCACCCCCGTCCATGAACCCAGGGGTACGTGGCTTACACTCAATGGGCCTAACTGCTATTCCACCAGGGTGCACCTTTCTTTTTTTTAAGGAAAGGTGCAGGCAGGAATAAAGGTGAGCAAAAAGGCAGGCAGGAAGAAGCATTTTTATTTAGTTGTTTACATAGGTTGCTCCCCACCGACCCAGGATGTGACCCCAGGTCCTTGGGATGTAGGTGAACTGCACTCCTTTGAAGGCGGCAGATCTAACCACTACTCTACCCGGACTTACCTCAACAAACGTTTATATGGATAACCAGAGACTTGTTAAAATACAAAATCTTGACCCTCGCCCCAAATTTAATCTGCATCTGTATTAAGCCAGGTCTCCAGGTGACTTTTCCCATTAAAACTTGAGGATTGCTACTTCCACAATTATGATAGTCTATATTTAATGGGGAAGACATTAGAGTGATCCACAAGGGAAGGCAGTTTAGGGTAAAGAAAATGCATGGCCCTGGGAAGACAATAAACCTGGTTGGAATGTGTGGGTTACACTTCAGTAGTTGATGTGAAACAATACATATAAAATACCTTATAGAAGTAGAAGCTTAATAAATGCTAGCATTACTCTCCCTTGAGATATTCCAAGGCTGGTAATTAGGATGTCTGTCTTCTGGCTCTCCAATTCACTATATCACGGAAACAGAGTCAGAAGGAATCTTCATATAGATGCCATTTATTTTAGCAGCCTGTGTTATAAAAATGAAGACTCATAGTTAGATTGTAGATCAAGTCTTCTGAATTCAGTATCTGCCACACAGCTTCCTCACTTGCAAAAGGAGGAAAATAATCAACTGTCCTACTTAGCTCACCAGTAGCATCTAATATTCAATATGCAAAATGCTTTAAAAGTGCCAGGTGTAATTATTATTTTTAAATTTCATATTTTACAGGTTGGGTTTTGTAAGATTTTCTTCCATCAAGAAAGAGAGTACTAATATCTACTAAATTCTTTCTAAATTCACACTTTTGAGAAAGAATGGAGTTGGTAGGAATTGCTATTATTGTAACTGATAATTACAATAATTTCATCGTTGTAGTACTTAAATATCTTCATAACAAGGTATCTAGGTCCCAGAAGATAGAGTACTTGTTTTAATCAAAATAAAGTTCCAAAAGAAATAAAAATATTATCTCTGTATTAAACAGTTGAAGAGATTTACTCTCATGGGGCCAAAAGTAAATTTAGGAATGTCTCCTCTTTGTAATGATTTTAGTGGTAGAATAAATACAGTAATAGATCTCTGAGAAAAGGAAGAGTGGATTCCTAGATCTGTTCTTGGTGAAAATGAGATTACTGCCCAGGATTTAAATAAATAAAAGGTCCCTTCCACCTTACATAGTGTTAATATTGGATAGGCTTCCACTTCAGGACTCCTACTGTTGCTAAATAGTGAGTCACCCATGAGCAGGGGAAGTAGCAGGGAAGGGGACAGACGCAATCCTCCAATAAAAAGGCAGCAGACTCTGAAATGGCACTGATCTGAAGGCTTCCAATCAGTTCAAAAGGGGAGCCACTAATGGACCAATCAAAACACTTGTGCCACCGCAGGACACCCTGGACAGAAAAAGGACTGTCAAATTCCTTAAAAACCTCAGTCGGAAGCTATTAATGGCCTGCTCCCCTCTGGGAATATGGCCCAACCTTATCTTATCTCTTAAAAGGTAAACTGTCTTCAATAAATCTCATTTGCTTTTGCTAACTATGGACTTCCTTTGTTTTCTCAGACTCACAAGAATCCTGAAGCTAGCCCTCAAATTGATGCTAGGATGAATGTCCCATTCTCTCCTCTGCACTTACTAGTTTTGAAATTTAAGTTTTCAGCAGGCTTAGGACAGGGGGTGAAGGAGCTGAAAAGAACACCCTACATCGCTCATAGTTGATCTTTTGTACACATCCCACTCTGACATGGGGAAGCCAAGGACACTAGATGACAACCCCAGAGGCAAAGGAGTTCTTCTAATCTTGTGGCCCTTTCCTTCTTCAAAGAAGCCACCTGCCACTCCCTAGGCCTCCACTCTTCTAACCCAGAAAATCTGTTGCCCCTGATCTCCAGAAGGACAAGAAAAGAAAGTAATTTGTCTGAACTCTCTGAGTAAAAATGAGGCATTCCTCCTTGCCAGGGGGGCAATCCACTCCTCTTTCTCCAGAGACTCCAAAACCCTTTTACAAGCCTCAGCTCAGAACAGAAATCATGGGTCTGCCCCAGCTACCTCAGAATTTACCACCATGTAAATTCTCTTTAAGTTTGCTAATAAATTTGGACTTTTGCTAATCAGGCCTAATGTTCATTTGTTTGTTTGTACAGCCTGTGAAGGACCTCAGAGAAATGGGGGAACTTTCCCTTTGACCTCTTTCAGAGGCTAGTTTGTTCAGGAATGGACTGAAAGTTGAACCAGGGAGAGGAGTCAATAACCTCCTGGCCGACACCACTGAAGGAGTGTCAGGTGGACTGATCGTTTGTTTTGCCACTGACCTTGAGTCAGTCCCTTGGCAACTGGGTTTCAGGGTCCTCCTGTGCCCATAGGAGGTTGTACTACATAGCTTTTAGTTGTAAAAATCTGATCGTATATATCACCTTACACCTAAGAGATTATTATCCAAAAGTCTGGAAACAACAAATGTTGGCGAAGATGGGAAAAAAAGGGAACACTTCTACACTGTTGGTGGGAGTGCAAATTGGTATAACCCCTATGGAAAACAGTGTGCAGATTCCTCAAAAAGTTGAAGGTGGAAGTCCCACATGATCAGGGCATCCCACTTCTGGGTATATACTCAAAAAGACACAAAAACACTCATTTGCAGAGGTGTATGCACCCTCATGTTTACTTTAGCCATATTCACAATAGCTAAGAACTGGAAACTACCTACTAAAGTCAGATGAGTGGACAAAGAAGGTGTGGTACATATATACAATGGAATACTACACAGCCCTTAGAAAAGATGAAACCCTGTCAGGTAAATCAACATGGGTGGCTCTAGAGGGGATTATGCTAAGTGAAATAAGTCAAAAGGAAGAAAGACAGGTGCCAGATGATCTCACTCCTAGGTGGAATTGAATAGACAAAACAAAGGAATAGATGAAACAAAACCAACCTTTGGACACTTACAAGGAAACTGAGGTAAGCAATAAAGAATGGGAGGAGTTTGGAGGAGCTGTATGGGGTGAGGAGTGGTGGAGCGGGTTAGGAGGTGGGGCTAGGGGGAAAGGTGGCAGAGCCCACCAGACAGTGGTGAAGAACACTTGATGATTCGGTGGTGGAGGGCAGGGTGTGTTGACATATATATGAGGAATGAGGAACCTATACATGAGGCTATTTTAATGTGTAAAAATTTTTTTTAAAAAAAATCACATCTTATAGGTGACCCTCAGTACAGTTAAGAGGTGAAAGAGGGAAGCAGAGTGAGATTTAAAAGTCGGGAATAGAGAAAAGTATAAATAGGTGAGGCTTGCTGGTTGGATACCATCTCTGGGCAGAACCCTAGTGGAAGGGATGGAGAGGAAACCAGTTTTGTTACTACTTCACTTTGCCATCAGAGTACACACCTATCACAGACGTCTTTCATGGCGGCTAGTGTTAGTAATCATTTTGAGCGAAGTTTGCCTTAAAATCATCACTGTTTAGTACCGTTTAATCTCCAACCGAATAAACCAAGGTGACCTCTGTATCTCACTGTTCTCCTGTTTGGGGGCTTCGTCGGATGTTAGAACATGCAACCCTGTATAAGTAAATGGGGAGGACAAAGAACAAGATGAGGGGTCCGGAAAGAAGGGATTAGCAAGGTGTTGGGTCTAGGATGCAAATTCAAGCACTGCCCTGACCAAGTTCGGACTGCATTTCCCAGCCTCCATCGCCTGTGACTCCGCCCCGCCGTCGAGGCCCCACCCACGCGTCCCGGGCCGCTGGGCTCGGCGCCCGCGCGACTTCCCAGCGGCCCCGTGCGGCCCGGGCATGCCCAGTGCGGGCGCAGCGGCCCCGGCCCTGGGAGCGGGCGGCGGGGCGCGGAGGGCTGCGGAGGAGCCGAGCGGGCCCGCAGTGGCCAGGGGCCGGCCCGAGCTGGAGCCGGATCCGCGGCGGCGGTGCTGCCTGGTAGGTGCAGGCCCAGCCAAGCTGGTCCCCAGGCGCCCGGGCGGTGAGGGCATGCAGGGCCCAAGCGCGGCTTGTAAGGCTCCCGGCGAGGGCTGCGGGTGGAGACCCCTGGCTGGAAGGTGAGGGTGGGGTTGTCCAGGCCGGGCAGCCTGCCTCAGGTGCGGCGCGGCTGCCTTTAGCCCTTGGTGTGGCGTGTGAGTGTGCTCCGCGCCTAGTGCACAGCTGTGGTTGGGGAAGTAGACCCACCTTTCCAGTTCAGGTTACCGTGCACCGACGGGCAGACGGGTCCGAGTGGACCAGCAGACTCGGAGGCATCCATGGCGCGCATATGGGAAGGCAGGATGCTTACCTTTGCAGCACCTGGAGTAGGATGGGGCGGCCTTATGCTTTCCAGATTTGGATTTAGTGCTTAAAACATGAAAGCACACGACTCTGCTCCGTGATTGTTTAATAACTTCTAATGATTGGTATGAATTTAATGGCCAGCTGTATATCCAGGTTTAAAGGAAGTCCTTTGTCCTTGGATGCACAGGTTAAACAAAAATGCTCTTTGCGAGGCCTGAGTAAAAAAGTCCCTTCTGAGGATTAAAACACCAGGGTTTTGAAGTTCGCTGGAGCCTTTTACTTGCTTAATCTCTGGCAAGCCTTTTAATTTCAGAGACTCAGCCCCTCCAACTGTAAAATGATGTGAGTCAGATGTGTCTTACTTCCTTCCAGCTTGGTTCCCCCAGTGTTATTCATTCGGTCTCTGTGTGGTCTCGAATTGTGGCACATGACTTATCCACGCCTCAGCTTTTAATTTACCTGTAGGGAGGCTGCTAGGACCTCTGCAGAAAATTGAAGCGACTGTCCTTCAAAGGTCAGTGTTGCTCAGTAGGTAGGTAACCTGTCACTGGTACCTACAAAAGCCAGGTGTTAATGGTCAGGGTTCAGATAACACACCTCTTCCACTGGTCATGCTTCAAGCTCCCTATCAGTGCCCTGTGAGACATCCAGACTAAGTGATTGGCTTCCTTAAATTCTCAAGCTAATTCATTCTTGAGTGGGATTATATATATAAAACTTTAAAAAATCATATTATTTATAGTTAAAATACTATGAAAGAGTTTTTAATGCCCGTAATTTATAGACGAGGAAGATGCAGGTTAAGAGTGAATCCATGATAGGTTTTACAAATTAGTGCCTTGTGTATCATCATTGAGCATTTACTATTAACCTGGAACTGAGTTATCCCATCACTCTGAGCTGGGTTTTTGTTTGGCTTTGGTTAAGTGGGAGTGTGACCTTCAAACCTTCTCTACCTAAAGTGAGTGCAACTGTGTAGGATTTGACTTAAGGAGCAGGTGGTACCTAAGGCTTTGTGCAAGTTGCCTTCCTGGTGCTGTGCGCCCTGCTCTTCTGGTCCTGAGTAGCAGTAGTCCAGGTGGGTCAGTAAGATTGAGTTTGGTGAAGTGGCTATAGGTCAGGGAAAACATGCGTGAAAAAAAAAAACTGAGCTTTATACAAGCTGCCTGTGACATTGTGTCACAATATGGTCATACCTCTTAAATTGAGAATACCCCTGGTTGGTTTACTGGGAGTTAAGAACTTTAGAATCACATGTTCTTAATAAGATTTCAGAAAATGGAATTTTTCACTCACATTAGACAATAAGTAGAAACAGACTCTTCTAAGAATAATAGTACATATTAACTTTTAAATTCTTAATTTTTGTCAGTAGGCTCTTCATGTACCTGAGAAATAAATTGGGAAACCTGCAGTGTTTTAAAGAATATTTATACACATGAACTTATATTGGCAGTTTTAAAATCCATTGTTTCTTGCATGCTTATTAAGATTGTACATATACATGTTTATTTTTTAAGAGGAAGGGAGGAGGAGGAGGTAGAGGAAGCACTTTTATTTGTTTATATATTTTGGTTGTTCCCTCAGCCCCAGGTTGTGAACCTGGGCCTTGGACTTTATATGATCTCTGCCCCAGCTACAGGCTTATTAGCACCTGAGCTACCAGGGTACACCAAAAATGTCAATCTTTAAAGTCGGAAAAATAGGCCTATTTTTGGAGGTCTTGGTGGCCAGTTTTATATTATACCATAAAACTTACCCTGTGTTCCAGAGTACTCTAATGAAGGACATATAATAATTTTTGTTAGAACTTTTATCTTGTTCTTGTATGTTCTTTCAAGTGTTTGAGGTTAAACATCAAATATTAAGATACTGAAATATACTTATCACCCATCTCCATATACTCAAAAGTACTTGGAATGTGTAGGAGGGATAGAGTGAGACTTCAGGGTTAGAGAGGTGATTGCTGTTCCAACAGCACATTTACCCCATGAAAAACTGAAAGGGTGATGGTAAGTGATTTAACAGAATTATGGATTTGGATTTCTGGTTTCAGTAGTTATAACCTCACTTAGTTCACAGTATAGGAATCTACTGCATTAATATTAGAAATGTAAGTATGGAAAATGTCATCATGTAGAAATGAATAAAATAAAGTATGTTTAAAATATGAAATAAAGTATCTTTAAAATAAATATTTTTCCCCATATACTGTTTCCAGGTCCTTCATGATGAAAGATATTAGGACACTTCTCTCTCCTCTGTGTAGTTGGTAGTTTGGGTGGTGAAGAGATGGCTGACAGTGTCAAAACCTTTCTCCAGGACCTTGCCAGGGTGAGTCAAGTCAGCCCTTGATTTTTGTTGCTGCAGGAATTGATGAGGAAATCCTTTAGATGTTTTGGAATTTTGTGTCTGTTGGGTTCGTCACATGTAGGCTTTTCTACTACTCAAGGGATAGTATTATCCTGCATCTTACAGATGTTTGGAAGACCCATCTAGTGAGTATTAAAATCCAGGCCTGCTTAGTTTGGCTTCAGGGACTCCCTCACACCCGCCCCCCTCACCCCCGCTCTTCTCCACATTAAACTTCATATTTTGGAATAATTTTAGACTTGCAGAAAAATTACAAGATAGTACAGAAAGTTCCTATATACCCTTCATCAAGTTTCCCTAGTATTAACGTCTTATATAGAGACATTGTAAATCAAGCAAAGCTAAGTAATGAACATTGGTTTAATACTTTTACCTAAACTGCTTGATTTGAATTTACATAGAGAACAAATTCCCCCCTCCCACCAACCCACCCAAATTGTATAAGGTGCATATGATGAGGCTCTAGAAAAATGTCTGATAAAGATCTGTTTAGGACCTAGTCACTCAAATGATCAATAACTCACAGAATTCCATCATAGTTCTGTCTAATGTTCCAGTCATGGCCCCTGTAGCTGTAATTTCCAGGAGTAGGAGAGAAGCCAGTCCTGATGGGGATGAGGGGTTGGGGGTTCTTTCCTCAGTGGGACTGTTTGAAAGTATATTACTTTTAATACCTTTGCCTGCTTATTTTGTCATTCTTGTTCCGTGAAATTTCAATGGGGTCGGTTTTACAATGTATTATCACAGAGGTGGGGATTCTGTCATCCTAACACGTAACAGGCCCTCATAAATTAGAATTAAGTTATCTTAAATATTTAAACTATTTGTGGAAGACATAAAAGTTAAAAAAAAAAAACAAGACAAAAATTGCTCAGATAAAAGATCAGATGCACATTGTGTTAATTTATGCCACTATCAGTGGATAGTACATAAACTTGTCCACGTCTCTGTATTCTGGCATTTATCTCTAAAATTTGTTTTGGCTAATAGCAATAGGTGAAAATTCTGTCCTTAAATCTAAGTTGGCCATTGCTTCTAGAATGCCTTTTTATGTCTATGAAGTTAAATATCCTAGTGCTGTCACTCTGTTTATGTCTTTGGACATAAATCTGTTGTGATGCTTACTAAACTGTGCGTTTTTTTTTTTAATTGCTTGTGTACTTTTCCTTCTAAGGTGTTAAATTTTTGTGCATTTCCATATGATCCATTGAGCATTGAAGATGCTCAGTTATGTGGGTGGGTGGGTGAATGAATGCAGTTCTTTGAAGTGGGTGATAGGCAGTTCTGGTGTTTGTAACACTAAGAGTAACCTTTCTGCAATTGGAGCTCTTCAAATATGATTGACAGGTGCCTCTCTCACTGTCTCTGCAGACTTAACCCTCTCCGTCATATATTCTAAGGACATTCCTCCGCCTCTACTACCATGTTGTTTCTGTCTCATATGGTATTCTCTTACCCTACAGCATTTCACACTTTATAGTAATTGTTTCTTTCTGTCTTTCTTCCAGTTAGTCTAGCCCTGACCTTTCCTAAAGATCAGTATTTCATTTATCCTTGTATCACTAGAATTTAGGGGTTATAGGGCATACTGTAGGCATTTGGTTATTGAAAGAGTATGGGGAGGACAATACCTTTACTAAGTATGGACGGATTGGAAGCCCACTATATTGCCACCATGTTGTTATACAAGATTGGTCTAGGCAAGAAATGTCAATAGATGCAAAATCTAGTGGATAGGACTTTGAATATTTTGCATGGCCTCAGAAGTAACTGCCCACAGATTGCTTATTAGTTGCAGGAGGAAAGTTTGCAGCCATATCATGGAGAAATTGGATAACACCTCAACTGAGTATGTAGAATTAGCGTCCCCAGCAAGGGCAGGTGCTTCATATGTCTCTGAATGTAATAGCTGGAAGGGCACACCATCGTTTCTGTGATATTCCTGCTAGAGCTGCATAAATTGGGTCTAATCATGAGGAAACAAACCTAAATATTAGGAAGACCATAAAATAATGGTCTGTATGCTTTAAAAAAAAAAAAGTGGGGGGACTTTGGAGCTGTGTTCTTTTTGACAAATGACCACTAAATGCATTGTTGCATTATATCATTGTAGGAAATATACCCCAAATAATTAAAAATAAAGGGACATGATATAATCTGCTCAGATAATTCAGAAAAAATTATGTAAATATATTATAAATAATAAATGTGGCACAATATTAATCTGTTGACTCTGGAGAAAGGGGTGTTTAGAAGTTTTCCATTTTTGCACCTCTTCTGTAAATTGCGAATAATTTATTAAAAAAAAAAAAAAAAAAAAAAAGACTTCCTTAAACCATGTAGCAAAATAAGTATAATGGTTTCCAGTTATTTCACTGTAATTTTGGAAAGTCTTCTGAGCCATAACCTTCCTTCTCTAAAAGTAATACTGTTGTTTATAGGGAATCAAAGACTCCATCTGGGGAATTTGTACCATCTCCAAGCTAGATGCTCGGATTCAGCAGAAGAGAGAGGAGCAACGGCGAAGAAGAGCAAGTAGTGTCCTGGCGCAGAGGAGAGCCCAGAGTATAGAGAGGAAGCAAGAGAGGTGAGGCATGAAGGCTGATGTCAGCAGTGCTCAGGAGGGCTTCTTCAGGAAGTTACTGATCCTCAGTAAAGAATTAGGATGATGACTGGGGAGTTTCTGTACCCCAGTATTTACTTGTTATGCCTTCTCCCCCCAGAATACACAGGTGACATTCCTCTTCTCCATCCCCGCTGCCCACCCTCCCCATTGAATTACTCTAGGACCTAGCAATAATCCTTGCTTTAGATGTCATGGTGCTTACAACAAAATAGAGAGTGGTGAATAGAGGACCATAAAATAAATTATTTAGATGATAGATTCTTTTAGGAGAGTCAGTGTGGATTTATTTATTGTTAGAAAAACTTTAGACTTCTCTTTTCATCTTTAGTCTTAGATTTAGTCTTAGAAATATTTTTAGCTTTTTTTTCTCATTGATATTGGGAGAACAGAAAAATGGGGGAAAAAAATGGTATCAATAAAAGATTTAAAATGGAGAGCTATTGAAATAGCCTATATGCCTTAAGCTAAATACATGCTGTCTTTTCCAGTGAGCCACGAATAGTTAGTAGAATTTTCCAGTGCTGTGCTTGGAATGGTGGAGTATTCTGGGTAAGTTCTTTTTTCTCAAGTTCCTGGTGCCTTACAAGCATCTTCAGATTGTTAATAGTTCTCAACTGTTTTCTTGAAATAGACAAGTGAGTTTCACCTCACCTGCCCATATGTGCTTAAGATAGAAATCTCTGTACCTTCTGTGATTTTATTCCTGTTTAAACACTTGTATGTAAATGTCAGGAATGGACCTGAATAAATACTTTCATATTTTTAAAATATGAATCATTCACAAGTTCTAATGTTATTATAGGTAACAATTCCTTGACATTGGGCATTTTGACTAAGAGCAACTATGGGGGATCAAGGGGGCAGGACAGATGGACAAGGGCAAGGTTCGCTCTGCATCTGCTCATAGCAATCTACCACAATCTACCAGAATTGATTATTATTGAAACCTATTCCAGAGAAGGCTGCCTATGGTTAAGTAAGAACTAGTATAGGTTTAAGTAAAGCTTGAGTACTTTGAAGAACAGGTAGTAATTATTTCATTTGATGTGGAGATCAATATAATTCAATTTGTCGTACTCTAAACACTTCACAGACATTTTCAGATGTTAGCGTTCATTAATAAAATGCTACCTTGTGCTTCATATATGCCTGTATTTTGATTCGAGTACTGTTTGAAATGTTCTTCTGTGTCCCCAAAGGTTCAAGTGTCAGGTTTGTACCTCCCAGCTGGAGTTTTGGGAAATAGGCATGGGTCCATTGTTTGTGCCGCTTCAGATCGCATAATTAATAAAAGTCACCGTTATCTGGCAATTAATAACCCTGAGCTTAGAATTTTCATTTTAAAGAGAAGCCTTAATAACTTACATTATTGCTTCTTTCCTCTAGTTCAGTCTTCTCTTGTTTTATCGGGTGTTTATTCCTGTGCTTCAGTCAGTAACCGCCCAAATTATTGGTAAGTATATACTTTGTTCCATACTGTCTGCCTGGGATGGAGATGGGAGATGTTTCCCTATTTTCCTCAGTATATTGAATACTTTCTGTGTACCAGGAGCTTTAGATATTTTAAACTCAAACCTTTCTGACCCTTTGAGAGGATACTGTTACATGTATCCTCCTGTGGGTAAGGAAATGGAAATTAGTTACCAAGGTCAAACCATTAGTAAATGGCAGAGCTGGGATTTAAACCCAGCTGGTTTCCTGTGTACTATTAATCACTGTGGCATCTTAGTTACCACCTGGTAAGCAGGTTCATTTCAAGGTAAGTAGCACATGTCTGTAGCTACCCTGAATTGGAGTTGTGGCCAGAATTAGGCATGTCTAAGAAGAAAAAGACTTTGAAATAGGTATAGTGATGAAACAAAAGAAGTGTGTGTAGCTGTGGGGGACCATGGAGCGGGAGGGAGAAGAATCACAAGCTAGCTCCATATGTGTTCTTCTGATGTCTCCAACTAAACTAGTGTCTCTTTTCCCCTTTCTCAGGTGATCCATCACTACATGGAGATGTTTGGTCGTGGCTGGAATTCTTCCTCACATCAATTTTCAGTGCTCTTTGGGTGCTCCCCCTGTTTGTGCTTAGCAAAGTTGTGAATGCTATCTGGTTTCAAGTAGGTCAGGGGCAGAATGGAGTCTGGGTCCTACATGATGGGTTCTAACAGGTGGCAGGTTTCAGCCATTGAAGTTAGTGGCTCTGAAGGAGCAGTTTCACAACCTTAACCTTTCTTGCCTAAGCCATCAGTGGTGCTCTTTGTGTTCTTATGAAATGGAATAATCATCTCAGGTCATTGGAGCATTTCGTTGCCAGATAGCCAGGGGCTTTTCTCACCTGGCAGGTCTAGAGGCAGATCAGTTGCCATAGCATTGGGGAGGGATAGTAAGGCAATTTGGTTTATGCTTTGGTGATCTCCTTTCTCTGCTACAGGACATAGCTGATCTGGCATTTGAAGTATCAGGGAGGAAGCCTCATCCATTCCCTAGTGTCAGCAAAATCATTGCTGACATGCTCTTCAACCTTTTGCTGCAGGCTCTTTTCCTCATCCAGGTGAGACTCACCTCTGGGCACATGGGCAGATTAAAAAACAAGTTTAGGAGGGTGCACTTCACATAGCTAGGGTGTTGCATGTCTATTGGTGCAAATATGCTTTATGGGAGATAATGATTTTAAGTCATTTTTTTTAACAGAAACTAGCGAATTTAAAAATCATTAAAACAATAAACTTGAATGCACCCACTCTCCCCTGCAACCATGGGCATTCTTTACTCTCCTATTATTAGGTGGATGGAGATACATCTATGAAGTTATCTAGGCAGAGAAAGTGATGACTCGAGTGGCAGGAGAATGGTGTTAGGCCTCAGCATCTTTGGAATTAAGATTTTTCCATGTTTGTTCTTCAGGGGATGTTTGTGAGTCTCTTTCCCATCTATTTTGTCGGTCAGCTGGTTAGTCTCCTGCATATGTCTCTTCTGTACTCACTATACTGCTTTGAATATCGTTGGTTTAATAAAGGTAAGTCCATATAAAGAATCTCAAAACTTGCAGGCCCAGTTTGGAAATGCTACGGCTGAGCCAATGACAAACCATTCAGTACTTAGTTTCCTGGCAAACTATCTTTGGGAGGAAATAGCCTTTTTTGTGTGAGAGAATTTACATTTGTCCTAGGGGGTTTAACCCTTCACTTTGAGGCAGGGGATATAGCAATGTAGCATTACCTTTATGGTGTTGAATAACATGTAGCTCTGAGTCATAAAATAGCATAAATGAAAATGATTATTCTGAATTAGAAATTGAATTGATAGTGCATTCAGATTCATTTGGAGATATTTTTAAAAACCTTGGCATATTAGACTGGGTGTTGAATGAGGTTAAATGATATCTGCAGAGTAACTGCCTTTATTTATTATCTGACTTTATTCAGCACCAATCCTGACAAAGGATGTTGGTGTTGTAATTCATAATTCAGCGAGCTTTAAAATTGTGATTATTGAATTGTAAAAAATTCACTTGGAAGCTTTTGTCAGATTTGCACAGTTCTAATGTGTACACTATACTTGTTCTAAATGTCAGATCTATATCTAAAACTCAAGCTTCAAATACTTGTCAACCATATTTAGTTATGTGACTAAAAGGAAATATACAGTCTTATTGTTATTGGCTCCCATGTTTTAGGAATTGAAATGCACCAGCGTTTGTCAAACATAGAAAGGAATTGGCCTTACTACTTTGGATTTGGTTTGCCCTTGGCTTTCCTCACAGCAATGCAGTCCTCATACATTATCAGGTAATTTGGCTAGAGGGAATTTAAGGAGGACTAGTTGAAGTGAAGACTTAATTTGGGATTACCTTCTATATGCATAGTTCTGTGCTAAGCATTCTGCATTCTTATTTGGCTCTTAGGAGGTTCGTAGGATTTTTCTCCTTGACAGATAGTCATAGACATTTGTCAGTATTTTAATCTACATCATCCTGTATGTGTCTTTGTTTTCTGTTGCCTTCTGGAGCATTGTTAAACCTAACCAGTGCTTAGAAAAATTCTTTGTTCTTTTTGAAAGGTGTTGGATATACTAGTGTTTTCTCAAGCCATAATGTAAGGCAA
Source organism: Solenodon paradoxus (assembly GCA_004363575.1). Classification (NCBI taxonomy): domain Eukaryota; kingdom Metazoa; phylum Chordata; class Mammalia; order Eulipotyphla; family Solenodontidae; genus Solenodon; species Solenodon paradoxus. Next base: position 117,811 of record RJWH01002106.1, on the reverse strand, counting down.
AGGAACTCTGGGCTACTGAGATCTTCCAAATCATGTCTACTACCTAATAAAAGTTTTTTCCGTTTTTTTTTTTTTGTTTTTTTTTTTTAAAAACAGTGGCTGCCTCTTCTCTATCCTCTTTCCTTTATTCATTATTAGCGCCAATGAAGCAAAGACCCCTGGAAAAGCATAGTAAGTATTAGTGAAAGCATAATATGCTTTTTTTTTTTTTTCTATTTAAAAGCTATAATAGCACAATAATAAGAATCTTTTGTTCAAAAAAATAATAACCTTACGTAACAGGAAAATACTATTATACAGTTTAATGATGACAAAAACATTTTTGGGAAATACCCCCGAATTTCCCCCAGGCATCTTGGTAAGAATGGTCAACTTGTGTTTAAAAAAAGAAGAGGTGGGCTATATGATCTGGCTTATATGATTAAAGTTAAACAAAGTACTTTAAAATGGGTTTTTTGGCAATATTAACACTCCAAAAATTATCTCACGTCAAAGAAAAGCTCAGTTTATATTTGATCAGTTTTGTTTAAGTCAATGAGAATACATGTGTAACAGAGGTGAGCTCTGGGGTTTTTGCCTTGCTTGCTCTCCAGCGGTTCTCATTGTGGATCTTTGTAGGCATTGACTTTGTCTTGGAACTGAAGCACATGTAACATATCTGCAGATAGAGCTTGAAATTTGTACCCTAAAGTCAGCCAAGGAGCTGTACTTCTTGAATCAGAATTAATCTGAAATAGAACTTTCTTTTTAAACCCTGATACTTTAAACGGTGATTCCATTGCACTCACGACAGCAATAGAACCCAGTGCACTCTTTAGATGTTACCTCTCTAATCCATGTGTCTAATATCCGTATATCCTTAGTCAAATTTCAGTTGTTTTTTCTGTTATTTTAATGTAGTCAAATAAGTTGTCATGTAACTAAAACAGTAATTTTGATCAACTTGGGATCTAACAAGTTAGGTCTTCTGCCTCTTTTAGCCTTTTCCAGTTGCGCCTCTTTTCCTTGGTGGTATTCTTAAGCAACAGACTCTTCCACAAGACGGTCTACCTGCAGTCTGCCCTGAGTAGCTCAACCTCTGCAGAGAAGTTCCCTTCACCGCACCCATCTCCTGCCAAACCAAAGGCTACTGCAGGCCACTGAGTCTCCCCCCATCGGAGGGCTGGGTGTGGTTGGAAAGAGTCTGTGGCTGCTCTATTCCTTGTTCACCTCCTGCACCAGGGAAGCAGGACCCACTCTGCCAAGGGCCCTCTGCATATTACCTTCTCTTTGGGGAACTGGAATTTTTGTCTCTGGTGCATGTAAGGCAGAATCTTGCTGACACCAGTATGTGGATTTTTAACAACGGCGAGTCTGAAAGGACCACAGGTTTTTCTGCAGCTCTTTTCTAGCATTGCCAGTCCCCGTGCCTGGACTAATTTGAATACTTTGTTTTTCTCCCTGTGCCATTTACCCTCCTCCCTCCCCATCCTGCCTTCCACTACCCTTGGATGAATGGATTTTGTAATTCTAGCTGTTGTATTTTGTGGATTTGTTATTTTTGTTTGTTTTTCTGTGAAGCACATATATTGGATGTGGGAGGTACAGGAGTATCTCAGTTGCTCTGATCACTCCCTCTATAGCCATCACTGTCTTGTTTCTTGTAACTCAGGTTAGATTTGGGTCTCTCTTGGTCCACTGCAAAAAAACAAGCCTCATGAGATGGGACAGGAGGAAAGACCTCACAGCCAGATCTGCTGGGTTTTGAGGAATGATTTTCTTTCTTCCCCTTGAAGGGGAATAAAGCTTTTTTTCACTGGTACATTTTAAAGTTCCCCCACCTATAGGGAGGTACCAATTTGGACAAGTGCCACTGCAACAAAATGCTCAGAGAACCTGAACTTCTGAATTCTGGAGGTCTGAATTGACTGTTGGCCACTGCCAGTTCTGTCTAGTATTTCAAAGGGATATGGGTGCTGCAAATAGGGACTGACGGGGTAAACTTATTAAACCCATTAAACCTGTGATTGGTGTTTTCTTGTCATTTTAAGAGACTGTGGGAGGAGGGAACAGATGTCAAAGCACTTGTACAATTTTAAAATGTCACAATTAAATGTGAGCTGGTTTCCCACGAAGTGTGTAATGGCTGAATTTACAAATTATTGCCTCGAGAAATGTATTCATGAAACACAAGATTTTGTCTTGGCTAATTTGTTTATAATTTTGAGACATTAGTCCAGAAAAATGTTCCCGAGGAAGTCTGGATTACATGATTATAACCATGTTAACATCTTGATAAAGCATTTGGGATGGTTGAGTTGTCTGAAAGTCTAGATGTACATCTAACCTGTATATTGATGGAGAAAGATCCTTCTAGATTTAGTATACCGAATGTTCTTATTAAGAGATTAGACATTTGATTAACTGCAATCTCTACTATATATATGACAAATAAGAATTTGGAAATGCTGGGAGATGTAAACCAAATTTGTAGTGGGAATGATTTTAAAACAGTGGGCATCTTGGAAGTAGGCATTGTCTCCTGCTACCAAAAAAAATGGTAAAAGACATAGTTTAAAATAAGATTTACTTCCAATAATTTTTGGTGAATTTTCTGATTATTTGACAATAGTATTGCAGCGAACTACTTCCAGGTTGCTGTGGGGACAGTATGGAGAACTCAGTTTCATCAGCTTGTAACTGATGAGTGATTACCTGATTTAAGATTATTTTTTAAATTAGCTAAGTTGCTTAAGTGGATATATTTTTGCTGCCTAAAATTTGTATTTGTACCATCCGAGCTGGCTTTAGCTTAGTTTAGAAGGATAAGAGAATTGAGTGGATGAAGACATTTGATTTTATACAGCATTATGGCTAGAAAATGCTTAAGGTTTAAGTGATCAAATGAGATAAGCAGTGGAAATGTCTCTTACCTAATACATTGAGAGCAGTGATTAGGAAATTAGATCAAAGGTAGAGTAATTTCTGTCTTTGCTAAGTGGAGAATGGCAGTTAGAGGTAGACTAATAATTAAACTGCAAAACAGAGCTTGATTTTTAATCACATAACCAGTAGGATCTAAGAATCATGTTACAAAAGCTCTTCAAGGACAGATATCACAGCTTGGACAAGTATACGTGATTCAAAACATCCTTTTTTCCTATCTAGAATGGAATTGTCCATTACAGCAACTCTTAAATTAGAAAGTGGACATTTCAGAACATTGTCTACTGGGAACCTTAAATGGACAGGTTCTTGCACTCACTTGTTAATTATTCTGCACTTAGTAAGGGCCAAGATAAAAGTTTAAACAGTTGTGACAAATTGGAGCAAATCTAGAGGAGGGCAACTAATGGTGACTTGTGAGCCACCTTAAAAATGGTAACATCTACGGGAAGAAAAGGACAACTATAGTTTTGTTTTTTTGTTGTTTTTTTTTCCTATTGGTTTTCCAACCACTAACACTTTATTTTCCAATTCAAGAAGTAGTACATTTATTCAGCTCCTATACTTACGTTTATCTCCATCGTTGCAATGGTTCCAGTAAAGGTTATCAGTTAATCAGTAGTGGAATAGGCTGTTTAGCAGTCATTTCATGGCACATCATCTCCCCCTGCCCCTTAACTTTCTTTCTGTGTTGTATTATCCACAGAAGTTTAAAGGAAGTTGACTTCAAATCATTGTAACTTGGGCTTTTGTAACAATGAGAGTCACCATCAGTGAAATCTTTTGGATGGGCCTAAAGTGAGTTCATAGGACCAGTAAAGGACTGAGTTGGGTAAACAGGTGACTTAACCATATAACAGGTATTTGAGCGTCTTTCAGATACAGCAAGACACTGGGGAGTCAAGGTTGAACCCAAAAGATAAAATTAGAGCTCTCTTGGACCCAACAATACAGTGGAGATAAGTGATTGAGAAATTTTTAAAAAATTATCTGTTGACATAGCTACTATTTTCTGTATCTCAAAGATATTGATTTCAAACATTGGAATTCAGAGTATCTTTGAGTAGGATGAGACATTAGGTCATATGTTTAGCCTCCTACTTTTGTCTGTACTCATTCTCTGATTTTAACATTATTTTGTAGTGCTTTCAGAACTATTAAAAAATTTGGGACAACTTGATCATTAAGATAAATAGTTCTTAGTCAGGGATCAGCACTGGAATCATCTCAAGAGCTTTCCCAAAAGCATACATGATAAACCATCTGGCTCTACAGGAAATTTAACTAAAAACTAAAAGGAAACAAATTTCAATTACACTGGGAAGCTACTGTATCCATAAAATAAGAACAGGTTGTTGCAGAAAAGGAACAGAATAGGAATGTTCTTGGCAATTAAAGCTATTGTGGAATAAAGTGAGGTGGCTTGTGAAAGTGACTGAGGGGGCTAAAATAGAGAAGTGCAAGATAAAATTGAACTATCCCAGAATATAGAACAAAAAGATTAAGACAGAAAAGTTAGAAATCATGGAAGTACCAAAGAATCAAGAGATCCAACATTTGTCTTATAATAGCAACCTCAGAAAATGAGAACAGAAACACGACAATAAAATAAAAATTCTCTGGGTTGATGAAAACTGGACTTTTCAGATAGAAAGCTTGCCAAGTGTAAAGCAGGAAAAGTGAAAAAAACAAATCCACGTAGATGACATCTCTAAGGAAAAACAATCAGAAAAATAGGTTATGAAGGAATGTGACTTACATTGACATTAGACTTCTCAAGAACAACTCCAGAGAATAGAAGATAAAGTTACATTGCCTTAAAAGTGTGTTTTATGTGTTTATGTGTATATGGGATGGGTGAGTTCTCATTTGGTATCTATAATTCTAAACCTACTGTGCTATTAAGGACAAAATAAAGACTTTTTTTTTTTGCTTTCTGCCCAGCTTTTCTGAAAAGGTTACTAGAGAAATACAGTGAAAAAAAATCCAAGAAATAAAAATCAAATTAAAATAAAACACTTAAATTAACCAAACAACATGAAACTAATCAGAAGTGCATTCAGAGGAAATCCTGAAAATACAGCTTTGCAGCACACTCAATGCTGGGGTCTAGGGAGAACATCTTAAAGAAAACTGGTATGTAGTGTGCGCCAGAGGCAATGAAGGCAGGTGCATTTTTGTGTGCGCGTTTTTTGACCAATGATGTAAAAGAGATGAGACACTTCAGGAAAGACCAAAAGAGCCACCAGAATAATATGACTCTTTACAAAGCAAGGTGAAAAATAGCATTTTTAGCAACTGATAGAATAGTAAAAACAGTTTTTCTGAAACAGCCAAGTCAAAACTTCTGGTCTAGTAAGTTGAGAAGGATTGATATGCTGAATTCATGTATAATCTTTGGACTTAAAATAGCTAATATTTTTCTATGACTTCAGTGTCCTGACTTTTGAGTTTACTTACAGATAAGACTTCCTCTATCAACTAGTATTCAAGAATCATCCTAAAAACAGGCTGTTTTAACTCTGTCCTTTAGTAGTATATACTGACTTCTAAAAATATTGATTTTACCACCTGGTGACCTGAACATGTTCCCTTTAAGAAATACTTGGTGCACCCTGATGGTGTAGCAGTTGGCCGCTGTCCACATACATCCCAAGGTCCCCTGGGCCCAGGGGATCAACCAAGATGAACAACGAAATAGAGTGCCTCTTCCTCTCTCTCCCTGCCTGCCTGTTTGCCTCCATTCCTCCTGCACCTTTCTTTTGAAAACAAAAAGAGAAATGTTTAATAATTTTAAAAAATTAATGAGGATTCCAGAATCTTAGTGTTCTTGAAACAGCAACTTTTATTCTCACTTTAAAGGAATCTTCCTTTTTTTTAAGAAAAAAAAAAAAACCCTAATTCTTGTTTTAAAGAAGCATTTAAGTTTTATAATAACTTCAGGTTTGGTTTCAGTTTCTTTTTCATAAAATTATATTGAAGGCAAAACTGTGATTCAGGTGGCTAGGGTGCAAGCCTATGAATCTGGATTCAAGACTCAAGGTTTAGAAAAAGTTTTCTCCAAAATATACACATCACATTAAAAGCCAATGACCCACTCAAAAAAAAAAGCAGAACTGAACAGACACCTATCTAAAGAAGACACAGATGGCTTACAGACAAATGAAAAATATTCTATATGATTCTACTGCTATATCATCAGAAAAATGCAAATAAAACCCACAATGAGATACCATCTCATATCAGTTAATGAGAATCTAGAAAAAGACTAAATAGCAGGTGTTGGAGAGGGAGAGAAAGAACACTTCCAACACTTGATGGGAATATAAATTGGTGCCACCTCTTTGGAAAACAATATGGAGATTCCTCAAAGATGGATTGACCATTTGATCCAGCAATCCCACTCCTGGGCATATACTCAAAGGTTACAAAATCTATTAGAAAATATATCTGCACACCTCTGCTCATTGCAGCACAGTTCACAATAGCCAAGACATAGAAATAACCTAAATGCCCATCCAAAGATGACAACAAAGAAGCTGTGGTATGTATTTTTATACATTCAATGGAATTCATGCAGCTACTGAAAAAAAGATGAAATTTGTCCTTTCCAACAATCTGGATGGAACTGGAGGGGATCAGGTTAAGTGAAATAAGCCAGAAAGAAAAATGCAGGATGATTTCACTCCTGTGGAATATAATGAAACAAATGAACATATAAATCCCCCCCAAATAATAGGACACAGGACTGTGGTTACAGGGGAGGGGGTGGAGAAGGAAACTAGCGGAAAAAAGTGATGAAACTGGAACCTAGCTGGTGGTGGGTGTGGTGTGAACTATAGACTGAGATGCAATATCAATATCCTAAAATATAGCATTGTGAACAAAAGAATTACTACTATTTTTTTAAAGTGTGGGTGCGCCCTGGTGGCCTAGTGGATTACTAAACTGTGGTGCAGTGTGCATAAATCCCAAGGTCCCCTGTTCAAGACAGGGGGCTGGCGGGAAAACTGAAGAACAAGTAAAATACAGTGCTTCTCCCTTCTATCTCTTCCTGCCTGCACACCTTCATTCCTGCCTGCACCTTTCCTCTTGAATTAAAAAAAAAAGTATCATTAAACACATTATAAAAAAGCAAAAAAAAAAAAAACCAGATAGATTGAACCAAAGCCCAAGGTGAGCCCGGGTCATGTGAATTTTGAAAACCATGTGATTTTGAAGCACTGATTTAAGCGTAATTTCAGTACGTTTAGTTGGTAAACGGGAAGATAAGTGAGTAGCACTGGCACCAAATTTGAACAGTGGCCGGATGCTCCCATTTTCTTTGGTGTAGCTTTTGCTCACACCGCATTCCCCCATTCCCATTTTACCCGCCCGACTCCCCGCTGCCCCCGCGGGCAGACAGAGGGAGAAGATAGGCAAGTTAGGGCAGTTTTCCAGGGCGGATATCTTACAAAGCGGGGAGCTGACAAAGCAAGGCACGGTTGCACGCTGGTTTCCGCGAAAAGCCGGCGTTCCCTTGGACCCCGGCCCGCGCTGGCCGCTGAGAGTTTTTGATAGGCTGCAGAAAAATTCTTCCAATGTGGCTCCAAAGACCCCTTTAGGCCTACGCATGCGTAGTCACGAAGTCAGGCGCTCTAGAAAATGAATTGTGAAATTTGTCAGGGGGCTCTCTTAGTCGCAGTTTAAAACCCCAGCAACGTCAAAACAGTTCTTGAACGAAAACCGCTCTACAGATGGGACAGCAGGAACAGGCAGCGTTTGAGTTCTCACTGCGCAAAAGTAGAAATTACTTCCCGCCTCTCTTCATATGCTTTCCTCCTTTAGCGTCCTATTAGCCAGCAATCAATTTCTGCCTTAAAAAAAAATCCTAAGAAATAGAAATGTGGAGCTTCACAGCCCGACGTTTCTGACTTGTAGTTCCGGCCTAGCACTCGCTTCCGGTCACATGACTGAAACGCACCGTCCCACCTTCTCCCAGAGGGGCTCCTTCGCGGTCCGCAGACCGACACGTCACTCCTCGGCCCTCAACCAAACTGCTCCGAGCACGTTCTTTCCGTGCTCTTGCTCTCACGAGCGGACCTATCACAGCTCGGCGGGGTCAGGCAGTCCCGCCTTTCCGGCTGCTAAGTGATATCTGTTTTACCCAGTTAGGAAGTGAGAGCGCGATTTTGTCCACGCCTCTAGACCTGATGGACAGTTCCTCAATCCTATCGCTTTCTCAAATTGGCCTGTCGGCCTTGAGCCAGCCAATGAGAAGCGGCCTGGGAGGCGAACCCGGCGGCTGCCAGGGTTGTGTGCGCCGCTGAACGGATGGCAGAGGGAGCCGAGCGGTTTCTTGAGGAACGCCGGCCAGGTGAGAAGGCCTTAGGATATATATAACCTGAGAATTAGCGGTAGGCGCAGTTCGGAGCATTGGAGGGATGCTAATCGAAGTGCAGGGAGTGGGATTTAAAGGGGGGACGGGCAGAGCCTAGGGCCCTGAGAGGAGGGGACGTGGGGTGTGGTTTTGGGGACCTCCTTGGAATGGAAGGATGTGGAGGTTTGGAGGTGCGTGCTCTTAGGCTAGGAGAGCATGGGAAAGCTTGGCTCCGGGGACTAGTCTTGGAGTGGACGGTGATTTGCATGCTGAGGTGGTTTGTGTCCCGCGGTAGGTGGTGTCAGAATTGTTGGGTTGGTGGGAGACAGGGAGGTGGGACCTGCAAGTGAGCAGAAGAGGGGCGTGGAACGGAGTTAAGAGGCGTGAGAGGGATTCGGAAAGTGTGTGGGCAAACGCGGGTGGGGAAGTTGCAGTCTTGGAAATGAGAGCTTGGATGGGACAAGGATGTCACAGCTTTGCACAGTTGAGAGCAGATGCTGAATGTTGTAAGGAGAGTGCCTTTGCCCCCGATTGCTTTAGTGGCCTGCGAAAATGACCAGGACACACACCCTGAAACCTCACTTAAGGTCCTTCCTTAAATTACCAGCTCCTTTACTCAATTTTCAGGTGGAGGTTCTGGTACTCATTTCCTCTCTACTCCCATAGGTGTAAGTTTTTCTATTTCAGGCGTTCCATAAAACAGGGATGTGACTGGCTTCCTTAAGTTCAGGAGCTAGGTGTTTATTTTCGATTACATGATAAGGTTTTCCTTTGTGATTAAAATTAAAGTACATTTCTGGTACAGTTACTTATGGAAAATTGCTTGACTTCGCAGTGTTGGCGCAGAGAACGTATGATTTTTCATGTCTTCCTAGTCTAGTATCATTTATTTCCCCATATTTCCTTCAGGAATAGTGGGGAAAAGGATAAGGAGGGATGCAGGTTCCTTTTTTTCTGGCAGTCTTGAACAATGTTGCACATTCTTTATTATTACATATGTATCCTATAACTTGACCAGCTTTAAAAAAACAGTACTCTCATACAGAAATTAACCTATGGCAAAGTAGTGCTAATGAATTTTTTTTTTTAAAGGAAAGGTGCAGGCAGGAATGAAGACTATAGTAGACAGGCAAGAAGAGAGAGGCAGAAGAAGCATTTTTATATTTATTTTATTTAGTTGTTTGCATTGACTGTTCCCCCAGCCCCACTTGAACTCAGGACCTTGGCATGTATGTAGGACTGCTCCCAGGGTGTTCTAGACCACTAGGCCACCAGGGCACACCTGTGCTAATGAATTTTATCTGTCAAATGATCACCATTCCAAATGGTCTACAGATTGCTGACATTTTACTGTGCCCTCCCCAACACCACTTCTCCTGTTTCAGTAGGAAAATTTTCTTTTCCTCCAGATTATCATATGGTTTCTTGAGCTTCCTCTGGGCTCACTGGCTTAAACTAGTAATGTCAATTTCAGAGATACCTTAAGACAATTGATTGGAAGCTGGTATACCTCTAATAGGTACAGGGTGATTTATGAGATTAAAAGTGCAGTGATCTATGTATAGCATTCCCTTCTCAAGTGCCCGCTAAACCTTCGCTAATGATGAGCCATGCTATTTAGTTGACCCGGCAACCCAGCTGGGATTTAGAACAGAAAGAAGCATGTGACTAATCAGTTCATGCTGAAATTCAGGGCTATAAATTATGCTCATTCAGTCATGATTTCTATTTTTTTCCTCTTTCTATGTTTTCACATCTGTACCCAGTATTCATTCCCTAGTAGCTTTCATACATTCCAGCCTTTTCTTGAAGGCTTTTTCCATTTCATTATTTCCCCCATGTTCATTTTTTTCTATTTTGTTTGTCTTTCCCCAACCCCCTTTTTTATATTTCTGTGTTTTCTCCTTTTCTCACAATGTATATAATTGTACCATACTATTGCTAGTTGTGCTTATTTACTTGTGAGGGGATGGGAAACAATTATGGTTATAGAGTCTAATCACTTCTTTTAAAGTCTTGACATAGACCTGACTTGTGCCTACTTCCTTGCCGGTGGATCCTATTTCAGACAGGGCTTAGGTATTAGAATTAACCCAGAACCGCTCTGATATAATTACTAGCTCATGTCTTTGTGTTTCTCTACACAAATAAAATATGAAATGAATTAGATAATTTAAGCGTGTTCAATATCCTGTGGTCTTGATATTTTCATTTTAGGTATTTGCCTGTCATCTGTTGCCACCCTTTGATGTCAAGATGACTAAGCTGGGATTTTTGCGGTTGTCCTATGAGAAGCAGGACACACTTTTGAAGCTTCTCATTCTGTCAATGGCTGCTGTGTTATGTGAGTGTATCTGTGAACCTCACGGAAGGGAGAAAATCTTGAAAAAATTAAGAATGGCTTTCTTTAAAAATGTTCTTTTCAGCAGATTGTAATGTGCTCTTATTGTTCTCCATTGTTGGATTTTTAGAAGGCAAAATAAAAGAAACACAAGGAATATAAATGTCTGAGAAAGAATGAGAAGTGTATAGTGCTAATTCTGTTTTCTCATAAGGCTGAGTTACTGGGACCCTTGGATACTACTGAATTTTGCCAAAGACAGTTGTGCCTACCTTAGTATTTTTGAAAGTTTCTTCAGAACTTATTCTGTTTTGTAAATTTTCTAGTCTCCATGAGTCAGAATTATAATCTTGATTTCCCCACCTAGTTTCCTCCAAAGTTAAGTTAGCTAGGAGTTATGTATATAGTTAGGAATCTATATAAAAGAAGACCATGAAAGTTGAATGCAGTATTAGTAGGTAAATTCATTGTTATATGCCTGATAATAAATAAATGTGTCTTAGTGGAAAACATAGGGGTCATTGTCAGGAGAAAACTGTTTTCTTTTATGTGGGGGAGTTGGAAAAACCCTTTAATCTAGCATCCTTTTATATTTCCTGTGCCCTTTTCCTAGATACTACTGTTATTTCTATAATACTACTAGCTATCTGTTGTTTGGCATATTACCATTGAAATATTAATTCTTTGTTTTTTGCAGCTTTTTCTACTCGTCTCTTTGCTGTCCTAAGATTTGAAAGTGTCATCCATGAGTTTGATCCGTGAGTACCCTTCTTGGTCTGATATTTCCTTTGGGTAACATTCAGGATGCTTGGGTTTTAGATTTAAATTCCAGTTACCTCTCAGCGATGAGGATATATTTTCTATATAATTGGGGTGGGGGGGAATCCCTAACTTTTCTGAAGGGCATAATTATCTCTTGAAGCATTTATTTCTGTTGGAATTAACCAGGTGAGTCTCTTAGTGTCACACAATGTGCAAGTTGTTGCTGGTGTTCTTGCCTGTCACTTAAGAGCTGACTGGGCTAGAAGAAGTCTTATCTTCTTACCTTGGTCAAGAGTTAGTGATGTAGATTGAGAGAAAGATTGAGGCTCAAAAGAAAATCACAAGTCATTGAGATTCATGTTTTTCCTGTTTAACAATTTATGTGATACAAGTTGGGTTTATCAGTTAGATTCTAAGAGATTTTATTTATTACTTAATAACTATAGAGGTCAAAGACTTTTTACTGATTATTCATTTTATTCCAGGCACTCTTTTACAGCTTATCTTTAAATCCTTACAACAACGCTATGAGATGAACATACCATTAACTCCTTTTTTTTGCAGATAAGAAGGCTAAGGCTAGGAGAGGATATCCAAGGTTACACATTTAGTAAGTGAAGGAGCCAAGCTTTGCATCTAGGCTTGATGACAGACACTGGGATTATTGTTATATTGCCTAAAGTTAAGGCTTGATAAAGAATTTGAAGCAAGTAAATAAATAAAAATGCTGCTTCCCCCTCTCCTTTCCTTCCTCTTTAAAAAAAAAAAATAGAGAGCTATTATTAAAGGTTTTTGAAGTATCATTGATATCTTAAAAATAATATACTCAGTTTTTGTGCAGTTGACTCAGAAGTTTATAGAGCACCTTGGTGGAGCGGTGGTTGGGTCCACATGCCTACTAAAGACCAGGGTTGGTGTCCTGGGGCCAGGGAGAAAAATCAAAATGATGAGCAACTAAATAAAAATGGATAAACATATTTCTTCCTCCTCTTCTTGCCTGTTTTCATCCTTTCCTTTAAAAAACAAAAGGTTAATACCTGTACTTTTTTTTTATTGCAGTAACTTTTATTTTACACATTAAAATAAACTCATATATAGTTTTCCCCAACCTGCACTACTTGGTTTTTTTGTTTTTTGTTTGTTTAAGAGACGAAGGAAGGGAGAGGAGGAAGAAGCATTTGTATTTATTTGTTTATTTTGATTGTTCCTCACCAGCCTTGGGTCTTGAACCCATGTCCTTGGGTTTTATGTAGTTCATACTCCATCCACTGGCTTGGTGCCGAACCAACAGGTCACACCTGTCTTTGTTTTCTTATAGATACTTTAAAGTACTACATAGGTTTAATGCATTTGGGACCTCTCAAATCAATTTTCTCACGAACAAATAAGTTTACATCCTTTTGGTTGTTGGTCATTCATCGATCTGTTAGGGCTTTTCCTCAGACCCTCTAGATGAACAAACATGAGGTAAGATGGTCAGGGAAGGGTATCTATCTGCTCTGTAGTCCGAGCTGGAAGGTACTGTAAATATCATGTAACTTGACAGTTCATTTTGCAAAGCAGGAAATTGAGGTCCCGGGAATGATCCCAGTCTAGACTTATTCCCCAAACATAGACATCCTCTCTCTTACTCTGCCGTTTCTTCTGTTAGGTAAAGAACAGAGTTCTGACACATGCTGACTTCCTCCTAGCCTCATCCCTCTGTCTTTTGGACAGTTACCAAAATAACATTAATCAACAACAAACAGGACAGATTTCTACCATCTGCTGCTCCCCCTTCAGCAGCTAAAGTTTCAGCGAGCACAGAAAAGATAAGTGAGGTGGCCAGGCCAATAACCAGTCACGACTAGGAACCGAACACTTCCCTTTATCATTTCACTAATGTATGCCTCAATTATTTTTTGCCTTTTAAAAATTTTTCTTTTAAAATGAGAAGCTTAAGAGAGAAGGGGCTACATAGCTTGAATCTAAAACTCTTTCCATGCATAACTAAGCATTTCACATCAAACATTTTTTATGTGATCTAGCTTTTTATACCACCATGTAGGTGGCTTTCAACGCTGTTTTAAATATCACAGGTAAACCGTGTTACAGGTTTAAACACTCATTTGGAGGTTGATGTTAGAGGGTGGATTTTTTTTTCATCCTGCACATGGTGTTACACTAGCATCTTCAGAGATGTCCATCACTTGAAGTTAAACATCTGTCCTTGTGTGTGATACAGAAATGTTCGTTTGTATGTTCCTGTCACTTGGAAACAACCAAAATCCACTGGTGCCCACATCTCAGCTGTCCTCTCTTTTGGATGCTTGAATTCTCTGGCGTTAACGTCCACTGCCTGCCAGCCTGATGAAGTATTGTGCTTGAGTGCTTTGTTATGATGTTAGCTCCAGTCGAATTTCCTTAGAAAAGAAGCAGTGTGTTAGTTGAGACAAGCACTGAGTTAGATTTTAGGAGATTTATGGTCATTTTCATGCTTGGATAATTGTGGGTACCAAACTGACTTTTATTGGAGTAATGGTAAGTTCTTCAGTGTTATAACCCAAGGAGCAAAATTGACTGCAAATTCATATTTGAGTATGAAGAGGAGGAGACAGATTTTTTCTTTCTTGCTATAGGTATTTTAATTATCGGACAACCCGGTTCCTGGCTGAGGAGGGGTTTTATAAATTCCACAACTGGTTTGATGACCGGGCCTGGTACCCTTTGGGACGAATCATTGGAGGAACAATCTACCCAGGTAAGGGGAACAGGCTTAATTTTTGTTTATTTTTAATAGCAATAAGATATTTGTATGTTATGGAAGGTTTTGTTTTTCTCATCTTCATTTTGTGAAGCTTATAATTTTATTCTGATTACAGATTCCTAACAATGAATCTTATATAGGTAGGAGAACATTCATGGGCGTCATAGGGATGGGTAGATTTTCATAAATCCTAAACTTTTGATTGAATAAATAGGAGAAAAATGTATAGGCCTCTTGAAGTTGCTGTAGTATTTCTTGTGGTTTGTTTAAGACCCGTTTTGTGACTCTTGACACTTGTTTGTCCCTTTTTTTTTCCCCTTAATTCTCTGACTTATTGGGATGACCTAATGGAATTTCTTCTTCCTCTTACAGGCTTAATGATCACTTCTGCTGCAATCTACCATGTTCTCCATTTTTTCCACATCACCATCGACATTCGGAATGTCTGTGTGTTCCTGGCCCCTCTGTTCTCCTCCTTCACCACCATCGTCACGTACCACCTTACCAAAGAGCTCAAGGTGAAGGACTTGGGGTAATAGGAGGCTTGGGAATGAACACAGTTGGACCTCTCTAGTTGAAACTAAAGTGTGGGGGACTAAACCTTAGAAGGACAAGGAACCAGAAGCTAAAGACAGCTTTTGTTGGGTGGAATTATTGGGTTCACTCCAGCCCCTCCCTAGAATATGTGGTTTCTTATCATTAGCAGCTATTTATAAGAGAATGTTCGAAAGGTCAAGTATACATGGCTGTATGAGAAAAACTTTAAAATGTAAAATGTGTTTAGATTTTTAAGTCCCCACAATCTAAGGGAGAAAATAGTAACTAAAGAAGTATAGTATACTCCAAAGTGCTTACTTAGATCTTCTGGAAATGGATACTTAGTAATTACTTGATTTTTTTTTTTTTTTTTTTTAAAGGAGAGGTACAGGCAGGTATGAAGGTGAATAGGCAGACAGACAGAAAGAGGAAGAAGAGCATTTTATTTTATTCCCATTTTAGTTCACACTGGTTGTGTGCCCCCACATGCTCCTGGGACTCAAACCTAGGGAGTTTGTGGTCTGTGTTCTTCGGAGGTGATTGACCTAACTGCTGCTCCACCAGGGTGGGCCTGTTTTAAAGTTCTTAAACAGTTTGACTTGTCGTAGATTCCTCAGTACTGTCTCTCTTTCTAGGTTTCTGCATTGCTGACCCTCACACTCTGACTGTTATTCTTAGGTTGTGACTGGGTGTCAGGGAGATACTTGAGAGCTGATAAACTAGTAGGGGGGCATAGGAAGCTCAAGTTTAGCTTGGAAATCTTTTCATCCTTCTTGCTGCCCTTCTTCCAAATTTGACTCATCAATAGACATGTCCTTACTCTTTTGAAATGTGGGTTATGTTTTGGGTTATATTGTGAAATTGAGCTCACAGAGTGTGTGGTGATCTAAGCTCCTGGCATCTTTATTACAGGCAGATTATCTATCTTTTTTGGATTTTTTGCTGAAATAGTAATTTTCTTGCATCCATTGGCCTTGCATAGCTTTTGTAGGTGTGACATGTTCCTGCGTTGTGCAGTTAGGGTTGCATAAACCTGAAGATACTCCAGCTTAAGCAGCCCATTTTGAGGCAGTGTCTGATGTCTGACAGCTTCTGTGATTTGTCTGTCCTTTGCATATATATATTCAGTTTCAGACTCAGTATCATCATGAGGAATTGGTTTTGAGGTTAATAGCTTTTTTGTGCTGTGAGCATTTCTAGCATCACATCTACCTTGCAAGTGTACTCTACTTTGGGCCCACTGTAAGCAGAATGGACTAGTGGAATCCTCTCTTTTCTCTTACAGATGTATTGGTGTTGACTTCTCTTACTCTGCTTTTCTTTCAGGATGCAGGGGCTGGACTTCTTGCAGCTGCCATGATTGCTGTAGTTCCTGGATATATCTCCCGATCCGTGGCTGGATCTTATGATAATGAAGGTAAGACTTTTTTTTTAATAGTACTGTTTATTATTTCTCTAGTTCACAATGCTAACTTCTATTTAGGATATTGAGATTGAATCTCTGTATTTCCCACCACACCCTCCACCGGGGTTCCAGTGTCCCTTATCACCACTTTAACCAGTCCTGAGTCCTATTATTTTTGCTGGAATATGTATGTTCATTTGTTTCATTCTATTATACATCACATAGGAGTAAAACCATCTTGTATTTCTTTTTTTCTTTCTGACTTTTTTCACTCAAAATGAGTACGACTTAAAATGCTAAAGAGGATCTGTTCACCTCATGATCTAAAAGAGCTTCATGAAGGCCGGTAGCGTCTGGGTTCAGGTCTGTTGTTTAACAGTAGTGAAAATGGCATCTGTGTGAGAAGATTAGAAATGGGCAGTAAGAGACTCCAGATAAATTTGTATTCTTTGTCATCCCCTCTGGAAAGGGAGCTGGCAATTTTCCCAGTAGGCCCTTACCTTATCTCTGGACTCATAAAAGCAGAGTTAATATTTTGTGTTGAGTGGTACTATTGTTTTGATATTGTAATCATTTGCTTCATTTTTCTACATGAAAGGACTGGATGTCCTTAAAACTATAATGACTTAACTTCTCAGTTTAACCTATACTCATTGAATGTTATAGGGGAAACAGCATTCAGTATAATAATAATAATAGATGATGAGTAAGATTATTCTCAGAATTACAGAATTATAGAGATATAATGGATAAAGTTATGTTGGCCCATGATCTATTAAGGAAGGTAAATACGAACCTGTAGCAGTAACAACTTTGATAGGCAGCTAGTATTATGTGTTTTGAGAGAAGTATGAAGAGTATTTGGGGAATATAGTGAAGGGGAAGTAATTCAGATTTGGAGATCAGGAAGAGGGCTTTTGGAAATAGTTGAGGTTGAATTGGGTCTTGAAGTTGGGATCTTCTGGGACATAACAGGGCAGCCAGACCATAAGAACCAGCTGTGTTAATGCATAGAGACAGGAGTTGCATGATGACACAGGCTATCGTTAGGACTACATAAGCTGGGAATTTAATGTCTGTAAAGCATGGTAGTAATTGGCAGGCCCTAGTGGAACAGCAGTTAGGTTAGCGGCCTCTGAAGGAGCAAGCTACATACCCCTGGGTCCAAGTTCCAAGCCCAGGGGGAAGCAACCAGTGTGAACAAATAAATAAAAATTAAAAAAAAAATAAAGATGCTTCTACCTCCTCTCTCTTCCTGCCGACCTGCCTATTTGTCTTCATTTTTTGCTTGCACCTTTCCTTTAAAAAATAAAGAAGAGTAGTTATAATAGTCAGTACTTATTGAGTGCTTGCTGTGTGCTAGGTACTATTCTAGTGCTTTGCATGTAATAATTAAATTGTCTTCACAACACTTTAATAAAGCAGATGCTATTATGGACTCCATTTTACAGGAAACTGAGGTAATTTGCTTGAAATTATACTGTTAATAGGTAGTATATCTGAGCTATGAATTCAGCAGTCTGTTCCAGAATAGTATTCTTAAATATTATGCCAGGAAGGCCATGTGTTGAATTTTTGTTGTGTTGTTTCTGCAGGGATTGCCATATTTTGTATGCTGCTTACCTACTACATGTGGATCAAAGCTGTAAAGACTGGTTCCATCTATTGGGCAGCCAAGTGTGCCCTGGCTTATTTCTATATGGTAACTGTTTATTCCTTTCTTCCAGAAGTCTCTATATCTGAATAACTGTTGGGATCAACATGTAAATTGGAAGTCTCTCTTAGACTTGGTACCTTGGACTGGATGATATCTTATGGTCTCTTGTTTCCAGAAAAAGCCCAGTTGAATGCAGGCTTGGATGTCCATTGTGTGATAACAAGATAAAGATAGATTTTTGTTTCTAAACAGATACTGGCTTTTCATATGGCTGCATTTTGGTTGGCCAACTCTTTTCTACTATGTCCCTCTTATTTTTTTCCTTTTTTAATATTTATTTTTCTATTCAATCTTATGTATACACTTAGATTTCTTCTGTAACTGCGTCTACTTGCTTGTTCCACTTTCCTATGTATCCCTAAATCTACTACGTGAGTTTACAATAGGCTGCATCTGGATTAACCCTGCCTCTTGCTTTGTTATCATGGTGATAACAGCCATTGGTGAACAGGGGTTGAGTTACAATAATAGGTATGATTTTCCTATTTAGTGAAATCAGTTATCTAAGCTCTTAATACCACGTGGCATAAATAAAGTTTATAATTATTATAAAGAGATGTTCTTTAAAAAGGCCAGAGGTGTGCACTGGTGGTCTAGTAGATAAATCCTCTGCCTCTCTCTGGCACAGTCCACATACATCCGAAGGACCTGGGTTCAAGGCCCAGGGCTGAGGGAGAACAGCCAAGGTGAACAACCAAATAAAATGAGTAAAATGCTTCTCCCTCTCCTCTCTTGATCGCCATCATTCCTGTCTACCTTTCCTTTAAATAAATTTATTAAAATGTCTGCAGTCTGATGTTGGTCTGAGGAGGAGTGCTCAGAGAAACTGTTCCTGTTTATCCTGTCGTAGGTCTCTTCATGGGGTGGCTATGTGTTCCTGATCAACCTGATCCCTCTCCATGTGCTGGTACTGATGCTCACAGGACGTTTCTCCCACCGCATCTATGTAGCCTACTGTACTGTTTACTGCCTGGGCACCATTCTTTCCATGCAGATCTCCTTTGTGGGATTTCAGGTGAGCCCTAGACAGAGTGGGATTTTAAACTTCTTCCCTTAATTTTAAGAATCTCCAACCTGGTTGATTTATCTCGGGTTCTGATGAAGAGTAAGACTTATTCACAGATCTGACTTTGGACTGCTTACCTTAACTAAAGCAATAGCATCAATGGTTATTAAAGTGTACTTCCAGAGAATGTTACTATTTACTCCATGGAATTTAATCATTTTTAATTTGGCTTAGATTTGTGGGAAGAGGAGGGATATAGCTGAGTTGACCCGAATGAGCCAAGTTACTATTTCTAGTCTTTTTTAATGCTAATGACCGTATTTAATAGTAGTGACCCCTGAACTTCTTAATGGGACCTAAGTGTAGTCCTTCAGGAAGCAAAATACAAACCTTTTAACCACATTACCCTGTGAGATTAGAGGTAACTATTATATCATAGAACAATCTGGTGTGATTTCTCATGCCAAACTTTTGTGAAAGTGGTGCTCTTATACAACAAATTAGCACCTACTTTATGTAATTTCCTAATCACTGGGATAATTACAAACAAAATCTTGTTACTGAAGAAAGTTAGTCTTGTTGAGGGGAAGAAATACATGAATTGTTTATAGTCTGTAGTGTAGTGGTCCTGGAAATGTAGTTCCTGAGCCAGAGGCATCTGGAAACTTGTTAGAAATGTGTGGGGGTCCCACCACAGACATATGAAATCAAATTCTGTGTCTGGGCTCAGCATTCTGTGTCTTAGCAACCCTACTCTGCCTGTCCTCCCCACCCCCCATTATGATTTCTTTAGAGTTTGAAAACTAGTGGTCTAAGGAGGGAATTTTTTTTTAGTAGATATTTATATGTTATATATATACATACACACACACACATACATGTGGCATATATTTCTTATTTGTTTAATACTGATTCTTTAAAGTACAAATGTGTATCATATGTTCCTCATGTTTCTGAAATTATGGTGAACAAATCATATTAGATTCTCCTACGAATGAAGAGTTTGGAATTGCCACATTACTAATTTTATTTAGAATTTTTTATGAAATTACTGAACTTATTTTCATGTGCATATAAAATATGTATCACTTATTTCAGAGAGTTCCGTAAGAATGTTTTCCTATAGATTACCATTTTTTCATATTGTTGTTTATTAGGTCTCTTGTTCACAATGCTACATTCATTTTTGAATATTGACATTGTATCTTAGTCTATATTGAGGAGGAAATTTTTAAGTGATGGAAGAGCTCTAAAGTACTATGGAACATAGAGGGGAGTGATGGATTTCAGTTTGACAGATTAGGAGGAAATGGTATTTGCATTGGGCTTTGATGAGAGTTTGAATGAATGCAAATTCTGGGGGAATGAGAACATTGCAATCTAGGCCAACAAAATAGCCTGAGCAAAGGCCAGAAATACCATAGTGCTAGAGTATTACATGCTTCGAGGGACTTAAAACATTATTTGGAAAATGGGGCAGGCCCATTAGAAATCCCCTTGATTGGTTACATTCCTTGGTGGCCTTGGCACTCATTTGACCCTTTGGTCTGAATTGAGTCAGGATAATGCAAGTCTTGACTGAACCCATTCGTTCTTTTCCTAACATTGTTGTCACACATATGCTTTCACCAACAGCCTGTCCTTTCATCGGAGCACATGGCAGCATTTGGGGTCTTTGGTCTCTGCCAGATCCATGCCTTTGTGGATTATCTGCGCAGCAAGTTGAATCCACAGCAATTTGAAGTTCTTTTTCGAAGTGTCATCTCCCTGGTAGGATTTGTCCTTCTCACCGTGGGAGCTCTCCTCATGCTGACGGGTAGGGAAGGCTCACAACTTTCAGTATGAAATGCAGATGGGTATGAGTATAGAATAACTCTAAAAATACAGGACTTTTCCACACCGAAAATCAGTATTTTCTTCCTATTTCTCTTTACATTTCAGGCACATAGAGTCGTAATTCACATTCAGTCTACTTGTCAGTGTTTGACTTCAGCATAGCAAAAATGTCTTGTTATAGCAGCTTTTAATCTCTGGTGAAAGGACTGTGTCTTATCTTGCTAATGTTTCTCCTCTTTTCTCTCTGTTTTTCCTTTTCTTTCTTCTTGGTAGTGTGGGAGAAAACATGCGTGTTTGCCATATCCTACAATGTGCCATCATC
The DNA here is from genome assembly GCA_004363575.1 of Solenodon paradoxus. Classification (NCBI taxonomy): domain Eukaryota; kingdom Metazoa; phylum Chordata; class Mammalia; order Eulipotyphla; family Solenodontidae; genus Solenodon; species Solenodon paradoxus. Next base: position 96,855 of record RJWH01002106.1, on the reverse strand, counting down.
TAATCCTATATGCACTAAACCATGGCTGTGTCATTTTGTTGACATGCCACATTTTTCTCCTTCATTTTCCTTCCTTCTGCTTCTCTGGCTGATTTGATTTTGCTCAAGTCTCTGTATTGGCTAATACGAAGCAGCACTCAGGGACATAGTTGTTATAAGTTATGAGCTGGCCTTGTTCTGACCAGTGTTTCATCCCAGGAAACATTTCTGACTCTCTTCTTCTCTAAGTTTATAGAGCCTGAATTTATTCTGCTGGCTCTTCTGACAAAAGTACTCTCAAGTTGAAAGAAAGAAGTAAAATTCCCAAAGTAATTTGTGGCTTTAAACAAAAACTCTGTCCCAGTCTGTTTCTGAGACTGTTATTAAAATGAGAAGTGTTTAGTTAGGATAAGATGTTACTGTGTTTTAGGAATGGCTATGAAATATTTGTTGTCTTTTTGCTGCCAGGAAAAATATCTCCCTGGACGGGGCGTTTCTACTCACTGCTGGATCCTTCTTATGCAAAAAACAACATCCCTATCATTGCTTCTGTGTCTGAGCATCAGCCTACGACCTGGTCCTCATATTACTTTGACCTGCAGCTACTCGTCTTCATGTTTCCAGGTCTGTTTGTGTGGTCAGAAGTGGCCTTCTTTGTAAGAATCATCATTTGATTCAGAATAAGTAAACTACCCTCATCCATGTGTTTTTGCTTTTTGCCCATTTATCCTGCAAAGGGCAGAGGATGGTTAAGTACATTTTTCTAGCATTAGAAGCAGAGTAGAAGTGAAAAGTTGAAAAGTTGGAGATACTAGCCAGTTCAGAGCCTCAGAGTTTTCTGTTACTTCGTGTTATCATTTGAAATTCAACTCTAATTTGTACTCAAGTCAGGATTCTTTGAGTATATCTGGTGTCTCTTACCCCCTACTTGACTCCTCCACATTTATCTCGATAGCCCTGAGGTTTGAGATGAAGCATGGTTGATAATAATGCCTTCTTGTCTAGCTTTTCTTCTTCATAAGCCAAATCCAGATATGTTTTAGAACTGACCCGTGGTAGGGGGCTTTCTTTTTTAAATAAATTGTTAATATAACTTTTACCGTTTTTTAAATTATGAAAATAATTTGTCAATTCTAAAAAACATATGTAAGATCTAGAGCCAGGAGGAACAACCAAATGAACACCTAAATAAGTGAAAAAAGGTTCCTTCCTCCTCTCTCTACCTGCCTGCTTGCTGACTTGCCTTCATTCCTGATTGCTTCCTCCCTCTTAAAAAAAAATATAAATAAAAACGTAGGGTAAAATTTTCAGTTCTCACCACACATCTGTTGCTACTGTGAACTTTTTTTTTTTTAAAGGAAGCGTAGAGGCAGGAATGAAGGTGAGTAGACAGTCATGCAGGAATGAGAGGAAGAAGAAGCACTTTATTTTTATTTTTATTTAGTTACTCACGGGGCCCATTTCCCCCTGGACCCATGGCTCGAACTCAGGGGTATGTGGCTTGCACTCCTTGAGAGGCAGTTGACCCAACAGCTGCTCTAGCAGGGCGTGCACTGTTAACATTTTAATGTATATTCATTCAAAATAAGATAATAGTTATTTTCTTTTAAAGGAAAGACACAGGCAGGAATGAAGGTGAGTCAGGAGGAAGAAGCTTTTTATTTTATATTTATTTAGTTGTTTACATTGGTTGATGACACCACTGTCCCCAGGCCCAGGACACTTGTATCCTTGGGATGCATATGAATTGCGCTCCTTTGGAGGCGACCGACCCAATTGCTATTCCACCAGGACATGTGTCTCCTTTTTTAAAGGAGAGGTGCCAGCAGTAATGAAGGCAAACAGGGCCAGGCAGATAGGAGGAGAGCAGAGGAGGAAGCATTTTATATATTTTATTTAGTTTTTCATCTTTTTCCCTCTGGCCCTAGGATGCAAACCTGGGACCCGGGGATGTACGTGGACTGCACCCAGCTACTACTCCACTGGAGCAAGACTCCTTTGATTTTTTTCAGTCATGAAGAATCATGATTTCTGTTATTCGTATTATTTTTGGGAAATAACATTTAAGAACAATCACTTGTTAGTTTTTTAAGTATAGAGATGTGTAAAAAGACAAATGCTCCATAATCTGCAGCAGTATTTTACTTAGTATTTTATATTTTGTAACTGCGTCCTTAACGTAAGACATTTAGATAGTTTCGGAATTTTTGCACTTTTAAACAGTGCTGTAGTAAATGTTTTTGTACCTATGATAATTTTTTCAGGATAAATTCCTAGAAGTAGAATTGTGCTATGTTAAATTGTTCAGTCATATAATGAAGGTAATTTTCTTTGTAGGTTTCTACCTACAAGTCAGCTCTTTCCTTTTATTTATTTTTTTAAAGGAAAGGAACAGGCAGAAATGAAGGCAAGTGTGCACATAGGCAGGAAAAGAGAGGAAGAAGTACTTCATATTCTTTAGTTGTTCATCTCTATTGTCCCCCCCAGCTCCAATTCTTGAACCAGGAACCTTGGGATGTTTGTGGACTATGCCTCCATTAACTATACCACTAGGCCACTAGGGTACACCTGCTTACCTCTTTTTACTTTTGCTTTTGTAGTTGGGCTCTATTACTGCTTTAGCAACCTATCTGATGCCCGGATTTTCATCATCATGTATGGCGTGACCAGCATGTACTTTTCAGCTGTGATGGTGAGGAATGACCTTTAGCACACGTGCGCGTGCACCACACACACACCACCCACTGCCCCTTCTTCCGCACACACACAAGGGCTCAGAGTACTGATGATTGTGCAGAGGCTTCCCTCTGAGCATTTCAGGTGCTGAATTATTGTTTGTTCTTCCCAGAAAGCGTTTGAGCTCCTCACTCATACATCCAATTGTGATATCCAGATTTCTTGGATTGTGTTAGGGAGAGGCTTTTTTACACACGCTGGAGAAAATGAACCTGAGCAGCTTCTTTCCCCCTTCTCCTGGATGTCTTAAAAAGGGAATTTTGTTTTATTTTGAGATGTGGGAGGATTGCCAGAAGAGGAGGTTGTTAAGAGAGAGAATTTTTACTTAATGTAGTAAGGCAGTGTTTCTCACTTTCTTGATCCTAAACCAGTATTACATATACTTGATATCATTTCATTACTCAGGACACAATGTGTATACATATCTATAACTGAAAAAACAAAGTTAAATAAATAAATACTTCTGCTATAGATACATTGTTTTTTCTCTTCTATTTCACTGGAAAATCATGTTTGTTGAAAATCCTTAAATTAATGTCATGACCTGCTAATAGGTTGAAATCTGTTGTTTGTGAAACACTGATTAGACTGCTCACATTTCTTGTCTCTTTTAGGTGCGTCTAATGCTTGTGTTGGCGCCTGTTATGTGCATCCTTTCTGGTATTGGAGTCTCCCAGGTGCTCTCCACATATATGAAGAATCTGGACATAAGTCGTCCAGACAAGAAGAGCAAGAAGCAACAGGATTCTACCTACCCTATTAAGAATGAAGTGAGAATTACACATTCTTGGGGAACTGTGTGTGTGCCTGTACATGTATGTACATACTTTTTGAGTGCGGGAGGAGAGTTGAGCACTGTCCTAAGTGGTCTAATGAACTCAGGTAATCCCTGATGATTTGATTCCTCTCATCTATATTATTGACTATAAGAAGCTGTTCTGTGTTGTATAAATTTAATTTGATTTACACCATTCTTCCTTGTTTAGGTGGCAAGTGGGATGATACTGGTCATGGCTTTCTTTCTCATCACCTACACTTTTCATTCAACCTGGGTGACCAGTGAGGCCTACTCTTCTCCCTCCATCGTGCTGTCTGCCCGTGGTGGGGATGGCAGTAGAATCATTTTTGATGACTTTCGAGAAGCATACTATTGGCTTCGTCACAATACTCCAGAGGTAAAGATTCGGATGAAACTAATTGTGGGATGAAAGGGAGACATTTGATGTTACAGTGAATTACATAGTTTTTAGATGGGTGGATAAACTTGGAGAAATTGGAACTCTAGAATTCTGATTTTGAATGAACCTTAAAGGTCAACCTTCATTTGATTCAGAATTCTTTTCTTCCTTTTTTAGTACAGAATAACAGCCTTCTATTTTTCTACCAATTCAGACATTTTATATAACGATGAAAATCATTTTTATATAATCTAGAAATATTTACTTGTTAAAACTATATTAGTATTTTCATAAACTGTACAAAAAAGATTAGACAACTACGTGCATTTATAGAACTGTTTGTAAGTCATGCCAGATCCCAGTGGAAAGGATTCCTTACATGACCTCATTCATCTGTGAGGATACAAAGCAATCCTTGTTTAGACATATATATTCATCTGCTTGACCAGCATGGCCAGCCCTCCACTTCTTGATGGTTACCTTCTGCTGTGAATGTGCATGTCCAGTTGTCTCCTTCTTAGGGCATTTACCCTCCTCATCCACCAGTAATAGGAGGAGGACTATGACCATGCAGATGATTAATTCCAACCTTTATTCTGGGGATGTTTCCTAGTGGTCCTCTTCCATTATCATATCCAGAATCAAATGAGCTTCTGTATCCTCTTTTTCTTTTCTTGCTGAAGTAGTTTTGAAAAAGAAAACTATGAAATCAGCTGTTTCCTGAAAGAAATCTATTAGCAAAGATAATCTCCATGGTGACTGACTCCTACTGTTCAGCACTTCTCTGTTCGAGATGTAAACTGTCTTGAGTGTTCCCCGCCACCGGGATGACTGAGCTCAGAATTCTTCCTTACAATAACTCTTTCTGGTAACTGTTTAGATGTTACTGGTCATTTGTATTGATAACATAGTGATTTCATCATGAGGTAGAATGTTCTAATCACAAAAGAAGAAAAAAGTCACAAGTATATAGTACATATTCACTTGTTCACTGTAGAAAAAAAAATAGAAGAAAAAAGATACACGAATCTTCCATAAAATAACTACCTAATGATAATAACTTAAAATTTTAGTTTATATCTTTTTAGAATCTTAAGTGATTTCTTTTTTAATAGCTGCTGGGATTAGCACTTCTGAATTAGATTTTTTTTTTTTTTTAAGGAAAGGTGCAGGCAAGAAGGGAGGTGAATTAGGTAGGCAGGCAGGAAGAGAGAAAAGGTAGAAGCACTTTATTTTATTTAGTTTTTCATCATTGGCTGTCTTCCTGGCCCCAGATCTTAAACCTGGGACCTTGAGATGTATGTGGACTGCACCCAGTTTGACCCACTAGACCACCAGAGTACATCTGAGTTAAGATTCTTAAGGAGCAGAACTTCAAGAATTTCTTAATCCTTTTCTATTATATCCTGTGATGTGTGTGTGTGTGTATGTTTCCTCATCTTTATAAAAACTGATTTTTATTATTATTTATTTGATACAGTTAACTCATTCACTACAATTAACTATTGGCTGTTTACATGGAAATATTGTACAGTTCCTTACATCTCCCACCCCATTACATTTGTTTGTATAAGGTGATCTCATATGAAAGTATTGGGAGTGTTGGGTTGTATAATTTGCACTGAGAGTTCATGATTTTTATATGAATGAAAGAATAGGTACCAAGATTTATTTTCTGGTCAAGCATGAATTTTGTGGTGAATTAGCCACGCTTCATTTCCTGTCAGGTGCCCTTCCACTCTTTTTGTATTTAATTTTTGGAAGCAGTGAGAAGCTTGTTACTTCCATTTCCATTTCTTTCAGGATGCGAAAGTCATGTCATGGTGGGATTATGGTTACCAGATTACAGCTATGGCGAATCGGACGATTTTAGTGGATAACAACACATGGAATAATACTCACATTTCTCGAGTAGGACAGGTAAGGAGAAGGAATCATTTGAGTGTTTGATGTACAGGGTCTAGTGAGGACTGTCTCTCTGTGAGGTGTCATATGACCTGGAATTTTACTCACACCTGTGCATGTATGTTTCTAGGCAATGGCATCCACAGAAGAAAAAGCCTACGAGATCATGAGGGAGCTTGATGTCAGCTATGTGCTGGTCATTTTTGGAGGCCTTACTGGGTATTCCTCTGATGGTAATGTATTTGATTCTCTTTATAGCTACAGCGCATAGATTCCAAAAAACTAGATGAATCTCATTTTTCTCTCCTTTACTAATAGTAACATATTTTCTTAACATATTTGCAACTTGAGGTTTGGTTAAATAATTCTCCTGTAGGTATGTCCTACTGTAATTATCTAAGGACCTGGGAGTAGTTTCATAGTCTGTAAAACAAAGAGCATAGGCTTCTGGAAATGAACTTAAAAATTAGTGTTTTCTTAAGTGGTTTAATTTATAGAATCATCTGCCAGTTGAAAATGTTTTTCTTCAAATGTGTGTGTGTGTATATGTCCACACACTATCTGGCATAAATTACCATGTTTCCTATGGTTATTAGCAAAGTCATATTTTTATAAGAATTATCCAAGTGTAGTTCTTTACCTTAAAAATTAAAACAATACCTGTTTATACTTTAAAAAGTTAAATAATTCTGAATATACTATAAAGTGGTAGTGCCTTGCTCCTAAACCCCCTTACAATACCAGTTCCCAGAGACAACTCTTCGATCAGTTGCTTTTTTTTAGTACTTAATAATATGTATATTCTTTTATTCATTGATGAATCATTTAAAATATACTCTTATTCATTTCTTACAGTAGATAAGGAATTCCATTCTTTGTTTCATATAATCTTTCATCCCTACCCCTTTCTCTCCTTCATCTTCTCAGTATAATTAATTTTCAGTTTTTGGTTAAATTCAGATAGTGTTTGTTTTCAGAATCATGACTGTGTAAATATTATTCACTGCTGAATCAACCAGTAGTCCATGATTACATTTTTATCTAGAATAACTTACTGTCCTGCAGTTAATCATCACCTTAAATTTCTGTCTTAATTTTCTTTGACTGTACTGCTACTTTCTAAAGTTGTTCATATTTTAGATTATCTCTGGCTTCTGATATACACAAACTCGATAAGTCCATTCAGGTTGTGTATGTAAAGAAATAAGACAGTTCAGTGTGTGTCTTGTATAAGCAGAGGAAAAATAATGACATCAAGTGTCCACAGACTTGATTTTCACAGCAGTTGTACCAGCGGTATTTGGTTGTGTAATTGTTTATAGATTTCTCTTTCTAATAATGTGTCCATTATTAGAAAAGGTATATATGTGTGTATGTATGTCTGTGTATGTATTTGTATTGTATATATGTGAATGAACCACATGTCTGGTAGAAAAAGAGTAGTTACCTGAAATCTTACCACTAACCACTGTCCGTCAGTCTTTCATTTCCTTCTAAAGTGAATAGATGTACATATTTGATACTGGTATAAAAATGAGAATCATTATTTGGAACATAAAATTGAGTCCATTTTGTGAAATTAAAGAAATTAATGGTGTATCATGATGGAGTAGCAATTGGATCAGTTGTCTCCAAAGGAACAGGCCACATACCCTTGGGTTTGAATCCTGGGCCAGAGGAGGGAGAGAGGGACAATCAGTGTGAACAACTAAATGAAAAATAGAGTGCTTCTTCCTTCTCTCTCTTCCTGCCTGCTTGCCTACTACTGCCTTCATTCCTGTCCTCATGTTGCCTTTAAGAAAAAAAAAAAGAAATTAGCATGTGCTAATTTACTAAGTGCTAAGATACTGAGTTCTTGATTATATGGAATTTTAATGTTAACTTGTGTTACAGCTAAACAGTAAAAAAAAAAAATACAACTATTATATTTAACTTGATGAATTTTCACAAAGGCGACTTATCCATGTAATCAGCACCCAGGTCAAGAAACAGAATATTAAACAGATTAATTAATCATTAACGTACTGCAGACTGTGCATATTTTAAATCTAGAATTTGATAAATTTTGACATAAATATATATATAATACTATATACATCTTTGAAGTTTTACCTGTTTTTGAACTTCTGTAATTAGAATAGTACAGTATTACTCTCAAATTTTGGCTTTTTTTTTGTTCAGTGATGTTGTTGGAAGATTTATTCATGTTGTAGATACTTATAATTTCTTCACCATTCCTGTATAGTATTGCATTGTATGACTGTAGTACAGTGTATGCCTTCTAGTGTTAATGGGTATTTGTGCTGTGATCACTTTGCAGCTATTGTAAATAATGTTGCTAAGAACATTTTTATATCTGTTTTCTGGTGAACATATATATCAGAGAGTAAAATTGTTAGCTTAGAGGTAATGCTTGTGCTCAGCTTTAATAGATACTGGCAAAGAGAATCCCAAAGTAGTAGTACCAATTTACTTTCCATCCAGCAGTGTCTAAAATTCTTGGTTGCTCTACATCCTTGCCTACTCTTGATGTTATGGATCTTTTCATTTGTGTTTGAATATAGTGGTAAAAAAGGTGCTTTAATGAACATGTGGTAGATGCTTTATAATAAATTGGTAATGTAGGACTATAAAAAAATGTGGAAGTCAGATTTAGTGAGGTCAAATTGATACACATACCCAGCTCAATTACATGTTCTGTGAAGCATTGTATTCAGGGTTGTGCAGATCACTCATCCTCCTTTTTTTAGTGCTATGCATGTTTTGAAAATCAGATTAACTAAGCTAGAATTTTAACATCATTAGGAAGGTAGTACAAGTTTCACACACTTGTAGACAGTATTTCACGGCAGCATCTATTCTTAGTCTGGCAGCTACAGTGTAAAATACAAGAGTGCCATTAAAGAATGTATGGTGCACCCTGGTGGAGTAACGATTGGGTCCTCCATCTCTGTCAGTTTAGTCCATATATATCCCAAGGACTTGGGTTTGCATCCCTGACTAGATAAAAATAGATGTTTCTTTCTCCTCTCTTCCTGCCTGCTTACCTACTCATCTTCATTCCTGCCTGCACCTATCCTTTAAAAACAGAGAAAGAAAGAAATAGAATGTAATAAATGGTCCACAGTGCTCAATGTATTTTTTCACAGAAACTCCAGAATACTGAATGAATCACACATCTAACTTCAAAACCTATGTTTCAGTGACAAATGTGTCACAGAGATCATTATTTTAAATCTGTCACCAGCTAGCTCCATCAAACAAGGCTTCAACATTTATCAATAAAAGAGGAGAGTACCTGAACCACACATGGCTAAACATACTGCTTCACAAGAGGCATCACTATATCCAGTTAGTCACACACTTAACTTTTAACCATAGAGTTTAAACATGTGTCTCTAAAGATAAGATGTTATCTTTATATATGTTACAGTGCTATACAAAGTGCGTCACAAAACTATTCTGTATCAGTCATGCACTTGGCTCTTTACCACAGAGTTTCAACAGACATCAATAAAAAAAACTAGTACTGGCACTTAAGAGAATTAGAAACTGTTTCTAAGGGATAGTATGACACTTAATCACGAACCAACCTTTGTCAGTGCAGTATCAATATTCATCATAATGAAATGCATGCAAGATATTTTGTAGAACTACTAATTTATAGATACCATTTAACTCAATCAAAAATACACCTAGGTCTATTAAACACAATTTCAAAATATAGAAACAAAGATTCAAAAAAAGTCTTAGTAGAGGGAAGCTTTTTTTTTTATCATTATTATGCTTTGAATTGTTGAAAGAATGATTTAACAATTACTCTGATGTGTGTATGGAAGCCATTAAAAATGATCATTATGGAAATCTATGAAAGCATCTATTGAAAATCGTGAAAGAAGACAGTATTGATTTATTTTCTCATATTGAGTTTACTTTTCAGACTCTCTTAGGCTTTCCTGGAGTTCTGAAAAGTTGAGAGGTACATACAATGAAAAGCAGTGAACTGAAAGTCTAGAGATGATTATTATTGTTATTATTAAATCATAGCAAATTTTAGTTGGTGCCTTGTATAAGTTGAAGGTGACATGGTCAAATCTTTACCTTTGGGAAAACTGTTCCCCTTAGGCCGTTGCTATCCAATAGAAATATAATGGGAGTCATATGTCACTTTAAATTTCATATTCACCACATCAAAATAAGAAAAGAAACATGGATGTGAATTTTAATTTAACTGAGTGTAGCTGAAATAGTATTTAATATGTAACCAAATATTTTACCCATTTTGTTTTGATTTGGAACTAAATTTTAGAAATGCGTTGTGTATTTTATATCTAAAGCACATCTGAATTAGGACTAGCTCCATTTCCAGTGTCAGTAGCTGCCCGTGGCTAATAGCTACTATATTGGACAGGTTGGCATCAACTCATATCTGGGACTAATTTGAATTGTCATTTAAATCTGGACCAGTAGGATAGCATTTCAACCTATAAGAAAAGTTGTATATTTTAAGGAAGAAAAATTTGCTCATACATTGTGTTTCCTATTATAGAGGTAAATGGTAGCATTCCCTATGAGAAAAATATTCTGGGGAGTTTCCTTAGAAATAGTAACCTTTTCATTAGGTCGTTTAGTTCCAGTTACCTTTGTAATGCAGTGGTTCTGACTTTTTTTTCCTCCTAGATATCAACAAGTTTCTGTGGATGGTCCGAATTGGAGGGAGCACAGACACCGGCAAACATATCAAGGAACATGATTACTATACTCCAACTGGGGAATTCCGTGTGGACCGTGAGGGTTCTCCAGTGCTGCTCAACTGCCTTATGTACAAGATGTGTTACTACCGCTTTGGACAGGTCTACACAGAAGCCAGTGCGTGATACATAGAATATTAATAACAACAATAAGAACAGTGATAGTGAACAAGTAAAGTGTGTTTCATAGACCAGGCACTCCTCTATTAGTGCCCTTCTTAGACAGTAGTGCCTTACGTCTTGTAATGCATTGACTCTCATAATAGCCCAAAGGTAGATGCTAATTAATATTATTCTTGCTTTATATATGAGGAAATTAAGCTCCAAGAAGGTTATTAAATAGCCCAAAGTCACATAACTTGTGGCAAAGTCAGGTTAAACTTAGGCTAGCTCAATGCTGTGCTTTTAACCATTGTTTTGCTTTAATAAGTGGCACTGCAACAGAGACAAGAACAAGCGGGGACAGACTGAGATAAAGGACTTACCATTTCTTCAGATGAATATTTTGAGAGATTTGATTAACTTCCTTCTGTTTTCTTGGTTCTGTCCTAGGGATGATTTCTGAAATAAATGTAGGCTTTTGACTTCTGATTGCTTCTTATCTGATCCATGAAGAGTTACTAGTGTATCTCAGAGGGTCTCTGGGTGGCAATCTTCAGGAATCGAGGGCTTGGGAAGGCAGCCACTGTCTCTTGGAAGAGTAAACTCATGGACTCTGCCTGTCATCATCTGGGAGAGGACTTGAGTGGTCCTTGCTGCCAGCATGTCCTTTTCTGCAGTCCTTGCTCTCTGAGCAAACTGCAGGCTGAGGAAGCACATTCCCATTAGTAGATAGTTCACCAAGTTGATTTGCTTTTTCCTTAGGAAATTAGCACTGTAGAAAGACGTGTTTCTCCTTTCGTTCCTCTCTAGAGCGTCCACCAGGCTTTGACCGTGTCCGGAATGCAGAGATTGGAAATAAAGACTTTGAGCTTGATGTCCTAGAAGAAGCATACACCACAGAACACTGGCTGGTGCGGATATACAAGGTGAGCAGATGTCGCCCTGTCAAAAAGCAGCTTTCATGTCTGTGGATTGGTTTTAATACTTCAAAATGGGCCATATATTTCTAAACCAGGGACACTTCCAATGTCTGAAAAGTAGCTTGCAGCCCACTCAGAGTTTCAATGTTTTTATTTCCGGTTGTGTAGACACTCTGTTCTGCTCTCATTTTGGTAGTGTTGGCAGTAATATTTTTCCAGTGGGGGCTGTTTCGGTGATTATCACAGGGAAGAGGGAGAGGAGGTGTGTTTTCAAACTACATTTTCTTCTCTCCCGCTGAAGAGTTTATGCCACACAGGCAGGAGTGCTTGTAGCTCTTACATAAGAAAATAGGGAACCCTCGATATATTTGGAGGGTAAATTATTTACACTGCTTCTCACAGAAGTGCACCGAAAGACTAAGCAGAGAGTAGCTAATCTCTAACCAGTACTTTGTCACAAAGCCATACCTAGGCAGCGTACAACAACACCATCCCTCCCCGCCTCAGTGAACCCCACTCAGTAGAGAAGCTTTCCACCGATGACCTGTCAATATTAAACTGATGTCTTTATATTGCAGGTAAAGGACCTGGATAATCGAGGCCTGTCAAGGACATAAACATTACGTCCAACTCTGATATGCTTCGCACTGAGCGCGTCACATTTAGGACGCTGAAGATGTTTTTAAAATATGCAGTTTTTAAGACCAGCACGATGGAAGTAGAAGTTTTGCTCCAGGCAATATGGGCTGGGCCAAATGGAATGATTTTTATAATTCTGAGCAGGTTACCAAATGACATGTCATGGCTTTACTTTGGTCAATTAAAAGGGGGGACTTTTTTTTTAATGTGCCTTATTTGTTTTGACTTATAACTGATTTGAAGAAGGCAAAAGTTTATGCTAGGCTGAGGACAGAAAACTCTAAAGGAGCTGCTGGGCCATTCTGTCCGTCTTTCTCAAATCAGGAAAGCTATCAAGGATGAGCTCAGATCCTACACATACAGTTTTGTCATTTCAAAAATTGCAGCACCTAGCCTTGCACATCGTGGGTGCTCATTAAACTTTTACTGAGTGAATAAATGTTTGTGGGACCAAAGGAGTGCCATTTCTCTGCAGGAAAGGCAGCTGTGGTGCCTTCATGTCTGTTCTCAACATCTCTTGTCTTCGAGGCTCTTTGACTTTACAGGGGACACAAGGTACATAACCAGACCTAATCTCACCAAAGGTTTTTTGGATTAGCTGACTTTTGTTTTGGGAACAGAAATAAATCAGGTGAAACGAAACTACTTTTGAAGGCAAACTGAAAATGTTGTCTCAATGAAGAGGAAAAAACTCCATTATGTATAGAACTTGATGGTCAGTCGGTGTTTTCAGTCAGCTTTAATATAATCATACCTATTGGAAATCCTTTTCAGAACGCCTACATTCCCATGACACAGTAAATGTCCTTTTGCTCATTTTCTTTATAGACTATGCACTAAAACTTTTGTGGTTATTTATTTAAAAGTGAGCATCTTTGTCCTTTAGTCTCAGCCAATTTGTTGTTGCTTTATACCACTAACAAGCTTGGATGATTTGGTTTTGAAACCCTTGCTAAATAAGCTAGAAATTAAAGTGGGAAGAATTGCTGTTAGTAGGTAGCTAGAGAGCAATGCTAGCCTCATTGCAGCAAAAAGGGAAAGAAACTTTTTTTTAAGGAAAGGTGCAGGCAGGCAGGAAGAGAAAGGAGGAAGAAGCACTTTATTTTCTTTAGTTGTTCACACTGGTTGTTTCCCCCAGACCAGGACTTGAACCCCAGGGCATATGGTATTGTGCTCCTTTGGAGGCTATCCCAACTGCTATTCCATCAGAGCGCATCATAAAAATATTAAAAAAAATTTTTTTTAACTCGAAAGTATAGTATAGTCTCATGAACATTTAATATCAGACCATTAAAACAAACTTCTATGTTCACTCAATAGTCAGACATTGTATTTATAACAAGATAGATACCAGTGATGTATATAAAACCCAATTCGTTAAAAAAATACCAAGTAACTAGTGTTATTTAAGAAACAGGAGGAATTTAGGAGTCAGAATTTTTAAAAAATGGTGCTCCTAGAGGTGTGCTCAGATGTCTTGCGTACCCCAGAAACAGCCTTCCCAGCTTGTATGTATATATATATAATATCTACTACACACACACACACACACACACACACACACACACACACCCCTACCCCTTCACCTGTGGTTGAGGATTAGCTTTTATTTACTATACGTAAATACATCACTTGTATTTATACAAAACTCTTCCATAATGGAAGAGGTTATTCTGAGGGGTTTTTTGTTTATTTTTAACAAATAAGAATAATACCAGTTAGAGTCATTAGTCATCTTCCTCTGCAGTCTATATGGGATAACCCTTTATTACTATAGGTGATACTCATTTTAATTTTGTTATTTTCTAGGCTACGTGAAACTGTCTTTTAAAAATACGCTTTTCGTTTTCATTGTCATAGTGCAAAAAATCAAATAATTCTGAAAAACAACAATAGTTTTCCAATCCCCTCAGGCAGCCACTTTCAGCTCTGCTGGTTTTCACATTACTTACTGCTAGATCACTAAGTAACTTGCTTTAAAGTTAGGCCAGTATTTAGTTTTCATCTTAAGGTTTTTCACAACTAGAACATCCCCCGTACTGCAGAACTGTTTTTTTGTTTTTGTTTTTTTCTTTCCTCACCTGTGTCACGAACTTGCATCCGTGGGGTTTGCGTGGCCTGTACCTAGGTCACTTAAGCCATAGAGATGCGCCATAACTTTTTGGAGGGAATATTTTCATTTGGATTTTGTATGTGTTGCTAGTTTCCCCCCCAACTCTTACTACTTGTACCAATTTTCTTTTAATAAGTTCTGAGAGATGTCTTTGGCTCTGCTGTTCCCATGTGGATCACTCTGTTGATTTGCTACACAACTCTTGATTGGTATATCCTTTCACTGTGTGTGTGCGCTAATCTGACTACTTTTTTGATTCATTTCTTCTACCTTCCTGAAAAAATGGTAGAAGATAAGTTTCTTGAGATGTTGTATATCTTTTGTTGAATTTGATTATTAGTTTTAGGTTGGGAGTAATTTTTTCCTAGAATTATTTGGATTTTTTTTTTTCTTTACCTTCTGAATGTTGAGAAATGTTGTGCTATTCTGATTCTTAATTTTGGGGAATACGTGTCCATTCTGTCACATTCTCCTCCAAGCCCCAACATCTTCTGATCTCTGAATGTTTGGAAATCTTCCCAATGGTGCGTCTTGGTGTGGGTCATCCTTTATGTTGGGTATTATAAAATAAGGAAAGTCAGGTTTTTCAGTTCTGGAAATTTTCTTAAGTTATTTATGGATTCCTCAATTCCCTTTCTCTCTCTGGAAGATGAGTTAATTTGGATGTTGGACTTCTGAGATTATCTCCTAATATTCTTAATATTTTCCACCTTTATTCTTTGTCCTAGGGGATTTCCTAAACTCCCCCACCCTTAATCTACATATTTAGTTTCCTTTTTATCTATTATATTTTTTTAATGTCCAAGAGCTCTTTTTGTCTGAATACTCCTTAGTTTTGACATCTTTCATCTATTTAGGGTCCTCTCAAATTCTTGGTTGTTCTTTTTAAAGAGTGGGATCCCAGAGAGCTATTGGAAAGTGTTTGGGGGTGAGATGGGGCCTATTGAATGTGAACTTCACTTTCCTGTCATCTAGCTATTACATTAGGAAATCCCTGTTAGCAGTATTTTTAGATCTTTTATTTAGGTAAGACTTCCTTGAGAAGGTTTGTAAGGTAACTCCACTTAACATCCATGTATAGGCTCTTGGAAACTGTGACTTAAGCAGGTCCTTTTGTTCAAGTTGATGTCAGAAGGAAATCATGCTGTTATTTGAGAACCTGCTGTATCCTCTTTAAGAATACAGACCAGGCTGCCAGATTTCTGGGAGTAAAGTAGAGAGACAAGGCTAATGGTTCAATCTTCAGTGCATAAAATTTCAACTTAATTTCTTTGTTTTTTTAGTAAGGTACCCAATCTACCTGATACTTTCCAGTTCAGATACCATGTGTTTACCCTCTCACCCCTTTATACCAGCTTTGAGGCAGGGCAACACCTTGGGTACACAGAGGAGAGAGGAGATCCAAGGGTCTGTTTGCATCTTACAAAGTCTGTCAACCTACAGTCTTTCAAAACCCCGCCTTCACTTCCACATTCAGTTACCTGTTTTCATATAACTCATGTTGGACCTTTACCTTTGGGGAGTTTTTTTTTTTTTTTTTTTTTTTGTAAGGAAGGCAGGAGATAGGAAGAGAGAGGAGGAGGAAGCATTTTATTTATTCGTTGCTCAATTGTTGCCCCTGGCCCCAGGACCTGAGCCCTGGCCCTTGGTATGTACATGGACTGCATCTGTCAGACCTAACCATTAAGCCCCCAGGGTGCACCAAGGGGAGTTCTTTATGTAAACTACGTTGCTTCTCTGCTAGCCTGTTACTGGCTGTAGGATTCGTCTTCATCTAAGCTAGTTACTGTCCATGGAAAAGTTTTCCACTTCCTGATTTTTCTCATTCTATCTTGTGAATTACTGTCTTTAAAAATTACTGTTATTTTAAAATAGTAAATGTTACTATTTTAACTTATTATTTTGTTAATTATTGAAATTTGCTATTTTAGTAAGATTTCAGAAGGGAACAATCTTAGTATGTGTTCCTTCTCCCATATACTATCTTTTAACTAGTATTCTGCTTGACATCTTTCTTTTTCCTGACTAAAAACATACCTAAGGCCATTCACATAGGCACTGTGTGGGTCCTCCGTTGCCTTTCTTCATATTCTTAGTTTGCAGCACACTGAGAAAACTGAGTAAATGTACAGGAAAACTTTATTACATGAAGCCTAAACTGTGATGTCATAGTTAAAAATTTCTTTGCATAAGCATGTTGAAGTGTTTGGTCTTGATTTTTGTCTTGACTTTGCTGCTTTAAAATAGATGTGTATATATGTTTTTGTAGAACATTTTACACTTATTTTACTCTATTACTAGTATCACAATCAAGCACCAGTTACGCTCAATGAATGTGTCCCAGTAAGGACAGGAGAATCTAATGGAGGCGATCTTGTCTGTACTGTCGGGAAGAATACCTATTTCATTTTTTCCAGACTATTTTCTCAAGCAAGTCCCTTTCCCCGCAATTAATTCCCCACTTAAAACAGTTTGCTTTTGAAATTTGCATGCAAAATGGTCAAAACAGGCATTTGTTCCTACCCTGCCTGTTGCTTGCACGTTACAAATGGAAAAGCAGATAAACTAAATAGATGCTCTTCTTCAAAAAGGTTGAGCTTAGGTATCGTTCCGGAGCTTGTTCGGACAAGCCGAGGAATGCTGGTTATCTTAAAACCACCGGTAGCTCTCTTCACCTGGACGCTTTCCACCCATTAGTCCTTTTGGATGCATCTCGCCCCCGCCGCGCAAGGCCGTTCGTTCCCCGCACGACTTGTTCCCAGCTGCTGGGTATCTCGGCTCTAGTTCTATCTATGCTGTCCTGAGGGCTGCAGAGGCAAAACTTCCCAGGCGGTCCTTAGTCCGCCGGGTGGCCGGGCACGACCAGGTACCTGGGGCTAGACCGCTGGGCGGCTCCACCGGGACCTGCGCGCCTGACGCGCTCGGTCTCCCTGCAGTGTGGGAACCCCCGCGCGGGGCCGGACAGATTCTCGGACGCGGGAACGCGCGCCTCCCAGCTTTACGGCAGGGGTGCGCGCGTTTGCGACGGTGTGACGCTAGCAAGATTTGGCGGGAAAAGCGCTGCGCTTGGGATCCTGTGGTGGCGGGCAGAGGACGGCCTGGTGAGGAGGGGCAGCCGGTATCGTGGGGAAATGAGTCTGGAGGAAAAGGTCGGGGTTCACTTTAGTTAGGAGCAAGGCAAGACAATGTTGGTGTCTTGCGGTTTCGGAGGGTGGAGTGGTAGCAGGGGATCCGGCTGCAGAGGAACTACCCGTCTTCTGCCTGGGAGCCCCGCAGTGTGGGCGCCGGCCGTCGGAGTGCTGCCCAGCCACTCACGTTTTGTGGGCAGCCTGGCCCCGCCCCGGGCCCTCCTGGCCTTTGGGACCCGGTGGGT
Organism: Solenodon paradoxus; assembly: GCA_004363575.1. Lineage (NCBI taxonomy): Eukaryota > Metazoa > Chordata > Mammalia > Eulipotyphla > Solenodontidae > Solenodon > Solenodon paradoxus. The sequence goes on along the minus strand of RJWH01002106.1, from coordinate 79,159 downwards.
GTGGGAATGGCACCCCAGCTAGCGGGGAGGAGGGGCTGCCTTGCTCCTTGTTCCAGGCCCTCCACCATCCCGCTGCCCAGACTCGGACCCAGATCCTTCCCTCTCGCCCCTCCCCCGGCCTTGCACCTTGAGGACTGGGCCCCGCGTCCCAATCACTTAAATTAACTGCTGCCGAGGGAGGAGGCAGAGCTACCGCTCCTTTGTCTAGAAAGGGCATTGCGATTTACACAACAAAAAGCCACGTTTTAGAATACTTGCTGGTTATTTAAAGACCCGTAAATGTGGAAGAGATGTAAGGGGCTTGGAAGCCTAGAGCCGTTGTTAATATTGAGGAATCGTGGCCAGAGGCAGAGCTCAGTAGCTTTACAGGTGGCTGAAGTTTATACTCAACTCTCATCTTTTATGGGTTCCCGACTTTTGCAGCCTTGGGACACAGAGGAGTCATGGCAGTGCCCTTTGTGGAAGACTGGGACTTGGTGCAAACCCTGGGAGAAGGTGCCTATGGAGAGTGAGTTTGAATCCTTTTTCCCTACCTTCACACTTCCTTTAGATTTCTGACTGCTGTCTTGTTTAAACACATTCACTGGTTTGGAGTTGTTTGCAGTTAGTTTTTCTAATACAGTGGCCCTTTAGAGAACAGATCTCTCAGCATTTGAAAGCCAAGACTTGGAAACGAAGCTACACAAACTTTTATAAGGGTTTTGCTTCCTGGTTTTTTTTTTGTTTTTGTTTGGTTGTTTTACATTTTCTTTGTAAGGAGCTGGAAGACACTGATGAAGTCACTTTCTTCTTCACGTATTCCTCCTTGGGTTTGAGAATAGTAATTACAGGAGATTGGAGACAGGCTGCTGGTTTCAAATTCTCACTGCCATATTCTGGTCATTGTTTTGTATCCTTAGGCCAGCTTCTTAAAGTCCTTGTGTGCCTCTGCTTCCTGAGCTGTCAGATGTCAATCATAATACCTACCCTACCCCACAGGTGCTTAGAACAGTTACCACAGGCATACTTAGTATTGGATTCTTAAATGTTAGGTAGTTATTAAAATTAAATGAAAAAAACATATATATATATAAACATATATACATGTGATGTGGCCTAGACTTACTGTTATCCCATTTTAGTTTACTTCATCATGTGTTTATTTGACTGTGTGTGTAAGGCATAATGACTTGGAGTATTAGCTCTGGCATTCACCTTTCAGAAAGGAGTAAGTAGTACCTGTTGAGAACATGACAGAAACCATTTTCTTGGTTTCTTCTTGGTGGAGAAAGTAACAAAGGTAAAATAGTTTTAGATGAGTCGTGTTTAATCTTTTAAAGTTTTAAAAGAAATACAATTAAGATAACTGGAATATTGTAACTTTCCTTTTTAGAGTTCAACTTGCTGTGAATAGAAGAACTGAAGAAGCAGTTGCAGTGAAGATTGTAGACATGAAGCGTGCCGTAGACTGTCCAGAAAATATTAAGAAAGAGATTTGTATCAATAAGATGTTAAATCATGAAAATGTTGTGAAGTTCTATGGTCACAGGAGAGAAGGCACTATCCAGTATCTATTTCTCGAATACTGTAGTGGAGGAGAGCTTTTTGATAGAATAGGTATGGAAAAGATTTAAGATAATTATTCTACTAAACAAGTTTCTCAATTTCTTTTTTAATCTTGGATCTGCTGTTTGGTTATTGTCTGTTCAGAATTGCTAATGTAACAGTGAAATTGGAGGAAATCTTTTTTTGCAACTGATAAGTAACACATAAAGATATATCTACTATAAACAAAGAAACCTTTTACCTTAATTATAGAAGTGATTTGGTTGGGAATTTTTTTTATAGAATTTAAGAATGAACTGTAATGGTAAACTCTCTCATAAGTGCAATGTATTGTTTGCCCATACAATGTTTTTCTTTGTAGACATTCTAGAAAATTGTTACTTTCATTTACTGATCCAACGTAACATAATAACATGTTGTTATATTTACTAAATGAAGTAATTGAGGATGTTCAAGGATTTGCCTTATTAAGTACATCCTATGTTTGCAGCTTAAATGTCCTATGTAGATTCAAACGTTCAATATTACAGACCCCCAAGAAGTACATAAAATTTATTCCTCAGCTATAACCGTATTATTTAAGCTACTGTATTAATAGTTAAAAACTAATTATTAGATTCTCCAATGTGTATCTGAGGAGAATTGAGTAATAATCAAGATTAAGGAGGGATGTCAAAATATAAGAAGATAATGGGCAGGACATTTCTTAATAAAACTCCATTTTCTGGAGGAACTTCACAGGCATTCAAGTTTTTGTGGTGTAAAAGTTAAATGACATTTAAATCTGTTGTTAAATATTTAGTGAAATTATCTTAGGTCTGCCCAGATTAGTATATTGACAGTTACATAACAGGAATGGGAAAAATATTTAGAAAAAATTAGGGGAGAGTTTGAAGGATATCAAATAAATCATTGTTGGTATAAGATAAGCAGGAGCTTTCAAGGTATGGCTTTACATTCTTGACTTGGATAACAATTTGTTATTTCTGTAATTTTCTCATGATTATTTTTGCCATGAAATAGAAGGAAATGTGTGAGTTATTAAGTACTATATGTGTTTAGGAACTCCAGTCTTTTCATTGCTAGCATAAGATTCTGTTTGCCAAACAAAAATATTTAACCTTAGAGTTAGGAGGCTATGTGTTTGATACCTGGTATAATTACCTAATAAGCGGACTTTCATAATTAATTCTTATAGAGCCAGACATAGGCATGCCTGAACAAGATGCTCAGAGGTTCTTCCATCAACTCATGGCAGGGGTGGTAGGTACCATGGTCTCTTTTCCTTACTTAAAATTACTATGAATGATGGCACACCCTGCTAGCCTAGCAGTTTAGTACACTGGGAATAGTCCACATACATCCCAAGGTACCCAGTTCAAGACCTGGGGTTGGGGGGGAACAACCAAGATGAACAACTAAATAAAAATAAAGTGCTTCGTTCTCTTCCTGCCTTTCTACTAGCCTTCATTCCTATCTATACCTTTCCTTAAAAAAAAAAAAAGAATGAAATAATTACTAAATTCTGGTTTATTTCTATTTCCTTAGGTTTATCTGCATGGTATTGGAATAACTCACAGAGATATTAAACCTGAAAATCTCCTTTTGGACGAAAGAGGTAAGTTTAGCATATTGTCACTATTATTTTTATGTAGCCATAAAAGGCAGGATCAAGGCTTTTTTTTATTACAGAAATTTCAGGGTTAAAAAAGAAATCTGTGACTTGGATAGAGGTGCATGGAATTTAGTTACATTTTATGGATGTTATAAAAACAGAAGGATGAATGGTGAAAGTGAAAATTTGTGACAGCTTGTTTATAGAATCGGGAATAACAACAACAAAATGATGGAAATGCAACTAACTAAAGTAGTAATTTTTTGGTCTGTCTCGTTTAATGCTCTGATACATTAGAATAATGCCTGGAAAATAGACTTTCAAAAATATTTATTGAATGAATGAATTTAAGAGACAGGGAGGCAGGGCCAATTTAGCAAGTTGTTTTTTAATAGGGAAAAATCAAAAGTCTAATATTTGGATTGAAAAACTAACCAAACAAATACAGTTAAATGGCATATCTTTGGCAGCAGAACAAGTTAAAAAAAGAGCAGTAGGCAGCAAACTTTTTATTAGTCACCAGTGTGATGTGGTCACTATTAAACTAAGGTGATATTATTTAGATTTAGAAAAGTAGCAGTTCAACAAATACCCTGGTGAGGCCGCAACAGAAATAGTAGGTGTCCTGGGGCAATCCTAGAAAAATCATGTGGACCACTGAAATACTTGTATTAAGAGAGACCAGAGTGATGAAAGGGTTGCAAACTGTCAAATAAGGAGTAATTGAAGAAACTCAGAAACTTGCTCATTTTTAAATACAGTTCTTCAGAACAGGTGGGTGAAAACTATATGAAAGCAATTTAGGTTAGTACAAGGATGAGTCCCATTAATGAATCTGTCCAAAAACTGAGTAGGTTGCTTTGGAATGTAGCCAGTTTATAACATGGAAGCCAAACACTGAATTATTAACTCTGAGGGATATTATAACGGGAATTTAAACATTTCTTGGCTAAGTGAATCAAAGTCCTTTTAAGATCAAAATACATTAAGACCCTGAGATTTAGTGTTTCTGGCAGTATTATTCACCCTGACAAGTAAAAGTGTACTTTTTTTTTGAAGTAACATTGGTTAAAAACATTTTTCAGATTTCAGGTATGACATAATCTGACATCTATTTAAACTACATTATGATAACCACCAAAAGTCTAGTTTTAATCTACCACAATACAATTTGTCCTTTTTACCTGGTTTACTGCCCCCTCACTTCCCCCAGTTCCCTTTCCCCTCTGATAACCACCGTTTTGTTCTTATAATCTAAGAATTTTATTTTGTTTTGTTTTGTTTGTTCATTTGTTTTGTGTCTTTATCTTCCCCATAAAGGTAAAATAATGCATACATACGTGTGTGCATATATATACTGCTTAAAAGCACTGGTGTTTATAATACAAAAAGATTTGATAACAACCCAAATGTTTGTCATTAACAGAACAGATAAATTATGAAATGAGTGATTCATAGTTACAAGCAATGATGTGGATGAATTTCACAAATATAATGATAAAGCTCAAAAATGAAAGTTTCAAAAGAATTCATGCAAGAATAGTTCTATTTATATGAAACTCAAAACTATATGAAACCAAACTTACTGTTTAGAGGTACAAACATAATGGAATCATAAAGAAAAGAAAGGGAATAATAAAAATCATAATGATGCTTCTGAGAGGTTAGGGAAGGGCGAATATATTCAGGTATGTTTTTACAGATTTCAAAGGAAGTAAATAGAATGTTCTTAAACAGGGTGTTGGCTAAGTGGCTGTTCATTGTATTGTTCTTTATACCTTGAATGTTATGTAAATATTTTTTTGTTTCTCTTTAATAGTCTTAACAAAAAGAAAAAGCTATCAATATATTATAAGTCTTCCTCTGTATTCTTTCACAAATGTGTTCCCCCTTTTTCTCAGCGGTAACTACACTCCTTAATTTCGATTTTATAATATGTATTTCTCTAACCTGAGCATTATGTTGCAGACATAATGAAACAAAATTCAAGAAGCAGTGTGTTCTTCCATTAATATTTTCAGTGATTACTATTTAAAAGCAACTTGGAACTCTTCATCTCAGTGATTTGTCTCGATTATGCATATATAGCTATTAAAAGTATGCTTAGTGTAGGTACCTCCCAAGTCAGATATAGCTGAACATCAGTGACTTACATATGTTGTGTGAATGTACTCAATTTTTAAAGCATCAACCCTCTATTTTGGGACATCTAAGTTTCTAGCTTTAAAAAAAATACAATAGTGATGGCAGTTTTATAAATTTGTCTACATACCCAATATGAAAATTAGGTTATGTTATGAATGTTATGCTACTTGCCTTTTTTCACTTAAGCTCTAGTCTATGTCAGTACATATAGAAATGTCTTGGTTTCTTTTTTAATAATTGTCTACATAATTTTCATTGTACATATGCATTATATGATTTAAGTTTCTTTACCTTTTTTTCTTTTTTTTTTCTTTAGACTTATTTTATTTCTGTATTAGTTGTCCATCCTGATTCTTTCCCTTCCTAGACTCAGGACTTGAACCCAGGGATATGTGGCCTGTGCCCTTCAGAGGCGATTGACCTGCTCCACCAGGACGTACCTCTATTTATTTTTAAAGTAAAGGTGCAAACAGGAATGAAGGCGAGTAGGCCACAGGCAGGAAGAGAGGAGGAAGAAACATTTATTTTATTTAGGTCATCTTGGTTATCATGTCTTCCCTCTTCCCTACCCTTCTGAACCTACATCCTTGAGATGTATGTTGGCTACGTCTGGTGGCCTTATCTACTAGGCCACCAGGACGTGCCAGTCATTTCTTTGTTGATAGACATTTAAGTTATTTACAAATAAAACTCCTTATACACTATTGTGCTTGTGAATTTCTGGATGTATTACTGTGGATATGCTCCTTTCATGGAAATGGCTATTCATAGAGTGAATATTTCCCATATTGACATCTTTTACCATATTGCCCTCCAAAAAAGTACTGGTCAACACGCTTGATGACCAGAGGGCCTTCCCTGATTCCTAAGATTTAGATTATATTCCCTTGACACACGTTGGTGGAGTAGCAGTTAGGTCCGCTGCCTCCAGCTGGGTGAATGCCACATACATCCCAAAGACCCAGTGTTTGTGTCCCAGGACCAGGGAGAACAACCAAGATGCATAAATAAAAATAAATTGCTTCTAACTCTTCTCTCTTATTGTCTGCTAGTCTACTTGCCTTCATTCCTGCCTGCACCTTTCCTTTAAAGAAAAACTGCATGCATACATACATACATATATATGTGTACATATATATGTATATATAATAGTCCCTTACTATAAGATCCTTTTAGCGTTCTGTATTTTCATAACCTTCACAACAGTTTGTCTTTTGTTAGTCTTCCTCAGTAATTTGCAATTTACTGTACTGATGAGCACAGCTGATGATCAGTCACAGTAGATGTTCACTGTTTAAAAGTTAAATTGAAAACTACCTGCAGTTTGTATTTCTTAAAGATGGAAGTTATGGTGAGACCTTATAGTGGAAGTTTGCTTTTCTGATTTGTTTTTCATTCAGTGCCATCCTTTTCTCCTTTGGTTTAGATAACCTCAAAATCTCTGACTTTGGCTTGGCAACAGTGTTTCGGCATAATAATAGGGAGCGTTTATTGAACAGGATGTGTGGTACTTTACCTTATGTTGCTCCAGAACTTCTAAAGAGAAAAGAATTTCATGCAGAACCAGTCGATGTTTGGTCCTGTGGAATAGTACTTACTGCTATGTTGGCTGGAGGTAAGAGCTATTTAATTGTAATAAAACTCCTGTAAAAACCCAGATTTTTTTGAGCAATATACAATAAAACCAAGGGAATCCATATTTCTATATAGTTTTTTTTTTTTTTTTTTTTTTTAAGAGAGATTACTTGGTTTATTTTATTTTTTATTTGAGAGTATTTTAATAGGAACTTATTTATAACTAACTTGGGACTTTTAGTTCCAAACAGTTTTAAAAGAGAGGCATGTATTAAATAAAATGTTACAGAAACAGTAGCTGTGAGTCATGTGAATGCAATCGTGCATCACGTAATGTTGTTTTGCTCAACAAGGGACTACTTATACAATGGTAGTGCTAATAGCCTAGCTGTGTAGCAGTCTATGCCATTTAGGTTTGTGTAATTTCATGATGTTTGCACAACAATGAAATCACCGAACAGTACATTTCTCAGAGCCTTTCTGCTGTGGGCCACACATATCTGTACATTTGGAAAGAGTAGGTCAAGAATTGGTTCATCTATCTTTGAAGTGCCTCAAAAATTTCTGTGAGCTGACATATTTAGTTTGAAAAACATTGAATTAATTTGGAGAAGTCTTTTAATAGATTCGTATTATCAGTTATTCTCCCTTAAGTCTTTAATGTATAATGTTATGAACAATCAGAAAACTGAACTTGTTTCTTTTTCAGAATTGCCGTGGGACCAACCCAGTGACAGTTGTCAGGAATATTCTGATTGGAAAGAAAAAAAAACATACCTCAACCCTTGGAAAAAAATCGATTCTGCTCCTCTCGGTAACTAGATCGTCTTGATTGAAGATACTAATATTTTAGATAATGAAGTTTAGTGCTATTTTAATTTTTTCATGTTTTTTATTTCTTTTAAACTTTTTAATCAGCCTTATAAATAATCATGATTCTTGTAGATAAATTAAAAAATATGCCAAAAACTTAAAGAAAAAACCCCATATAATTCCAGCACTGTCAGAAATAGCTTCTTTTAATATTTTATATGCGCCTCTGTGTTTTTGTAAAAATATATTAAGTATGTTTTATATATATTATTTATAAGTAGTATGTTTTTACCAAAAAAAAAAAAGAGAGAGAGCTCATACTACCAATGCTATTTAGTAACTTGACTTATTGTGTTAACACTTTGTAAACATTTTTCTATAACTATAGATCTGTGTTATTGTTTTTAAAGGTTATGATGCTTTTCTGCTAGAAGGATACAACTTAGGTTCATTCAATTCACTTAGTTGAAGATTTAGATTTTTTTTTCTAATTTTTCACTGTTATGAAAGAGATATGCTCATCAATGTAACTGAATCTTTACAGATACTCCTAATTTAACCAAAACAAAATCCCAGCAGGTTCCATAGATTTATATAGTTTTTTTTTTAATTTTTATAAAAGGAATGAAGGCAGGCAGACAGGAAGGAAACGAGATGGGGGAGGAAGCATTTTATTTAGTTAATTGTTCATTTTAATTTTTCTTACCCTCCCTATCTTGGCCCCAGGCCAAGAACCCTGGTCCTTGGGCATTAGAGTGCACCCTAGGCACAAGCTAAGCACGTGAACCAGCAGGGCACGCTGATTTATATAGTTTTTAATTTTTATAGCTTCTTTTGCAAATTGTTTTCCAGAAAGTTCATGCCATTTTTATCATAGGCTCATCAGTTTACTTTAAAATATTGTTTGAGAGCATACCCTTGTGATTCAGAGGCTAAGGTACAGATCATATAAAGGTTAAGAACCCAGGTTCAGACCCAGAACCACAAGAAGGGGGTGAAAAAGCCCACTCGGACCCGTAACTGTGGGCAGTGTATACAGAGTGATCTGTCTGTTCCTGGGTTCCAGGCCTAAGGTCAGTTAGCTAATCAGCTAAATTTTTTTAAAAGAAATAATTTTGACTAATAGGCCTATAAAATATATTCACTGATTTTTTATTTTATTTTAAATTTAGTACTAATGATATGGCATAGCCACTATGTATATTAGTTTTTTTTTTCCTAGTTCTGTGGATTGTCTGTTTTGCTCATTTATGGAATAATTTTTATTAGTTGGTATGAGTTTTTTAACATATTAATGACAGTTCTATCTTTGCATTTGTTACAGATATTTTTAACAATTTATAATTTATTTTTATTTTGCTTATGCTGTTTTGATATAACAGAAGTTTTATATTTTTATTTATTCAAATCTAGTTGACCTTTGTGGTTTCTGACTATATTGTCATGTCTGGAAAGGTCTTTTCTATCACTAATATTAGGGAAGGAAAAGTTTATTTTCATTTGTGTTTTTATAGCTTCATTTTTATATTTAAATCTTGCGGGGAGCGAGCAAGTAAATGAGCAAAGGGGATTAAATATATGGTGAAGGGAGAACTGAACTGGTTAGTGATGGTAAACTTACTATATTATATACAGATATTAACACTGGTGCACACCTTAAAACTATATAATGTCATGATGCACCACTTTTTCAATAAAAATTTAATTTAAAAAAGTCTTTGAGGCTGTTCCCTGGTGACTCAGGCAGTTAAATCTGCCACTTCAGACAGAGTTCATGAAAGCCTGAGAACCCAGGTTCATGACCTGAGGCTGTGGGGGAGCAACCAAGATGAACAACTAAATAAATACATGCTGCTTCCTCCTCTCTCTTCCTTCCCGCTTGCCTACTTACCTTCACTCCTGCTTGCACCTTTCCTTTAAAAAAAGAAATCTTTGGTCCATTAGAAATTGGTTTTGGTGTTGGGGATATATACATTCTTTTTAAGATAATTAATATAATTTAGGGTGGCGGTTCTTACATTGCTGTGTCTTAAAAAAGCTGTTGGAATGTGAATTTCCCTTATAAAACTGTGAATGAGGACTTAACATCTTACATTGGAACCATGAAGTTTACTGTTGAAAATGAATAAGGGGATTGTACTCCCAAATATTGAGCTAGACTACAAAGTGATAGTGATCAAAGCAGTATGGTGCTGGAATAATAACAGAGGTACAGATCAGTGGAATAGAACTAAATCACCAGAAACTGACTCACATGCAAAGCAGCCATAAACATACAATGGAGAAAGGAAAATTTCTTCAATAATGGTGTTGGGATAACAGCTATTTGCAAAAGATTGAAGCTAGACCACTTTCTAACACCATTCACAAAAATTATCTCAAAATGGACTAGAACTTGGGCATAAGACTGGGAATCATAAAATTCTTGGAAGACACCGTAGGAAAGACTTTCCATGACATCAGCTATAGAGAGGGCATTGTAGATTCAAGTCCAGCATCAAGGGAAACAAAAACAAAAATAAATCATTGGGACTACATCAGACTAAAAAACTTCTTGGCAGTGGTAGAAAACATCACCAAAACAAAAAGACAGCCTACTAACTGGGAGAAGATACTTGTATTCTATATATCTGACAAGGTCTTGGTATCTAAAATGTATTCCATACTCAAAACTCTATAACAGAAAAACAAACAATGCAATCAAAAAATGAGAAGCAGAATTGGAGAGACATTTTTCCAAAGAGTGTATACAGATGGTCTGCTCACCAGCTATCAGATATTCAAATCAAAACAAGTATATTACCTTATACTTGAGAGATTGGCTATTATTCAAATGTCTGGAAACGACAAATGTTGGTGGGGATGTGGAGAAAAGGGGACACTTTTACTCTCTTGGTGGGAGTGCAAATTGGTGCAACCCCTTTGTAAAACAGTATGGCGTTTCCTTAAAAAGTTGAAGATGGAAATCCCATATGATCCCACTTCTGGGTGTTTACCCTCTAATTCGCAGAGGTTTATGCACCCCAATGTTTATTGCAGCCCTGTTCACAATAGCTAAGAACTAGAAACTCCCTAAGTGGCCATCTCAGATGAATGGATAAAGAAGATGTGCTATATAAACACAATGGAATACTACACAGCTCTTCTAAGATATGAAATTGTGTCCTTTGAATCAAAGTGGATGGATCTAGAGGGGATTATACTAAGTAAAATAAGTCAAAAGAAAGATACTAGGTAGAATGTGAATAGAGAAAACTAAGGGACAAATGAACAAGAAAAACCCTTGGACACTTGCAGTAGAACTGAGGTTACCAAGAGGGAGAGGGATGAGGTGGTGGGGAGTGGAGAGTAAGTGGTGGCGGAGCCCACTGGATAATGTTTAAGAGCATTTGGTCATTTGGTGGAGGGCAGGGTGTGTTGACATATATCTGGGGAATGGAGAATTGTCATGTGGGAAACCTAGACATAAGAGTTTATTTTAATTTGTGAAACAGTTACTGCGATAAAATACTAAAACAGTAAAGCAAAATGGATAGGAAGATTTTGTTTCTCTTTTTGTTAATGTTGTCATGTGGGGAGAAGCATTTCCACTTGGCACTTGTATTGCTTATTTAAAAACAGCTGAAAATCAGATCTGGGAAGAAAAGATAGAGACAGTAACAAAGGACAACTGCATGAAATTAAAGCAGTAATTAAGAGCTTTATTCCTTCTATTCCTCAGAAATAGTAATTGGACACAAGGAGGCGAATTGAGGATGTGTTCCATACCACAAGCGACAGGCTTTTCTAGTCAGCATAATTCTTTTGTAAACATTGCTATAATTTTTGTTTTCAGCTCTGCTGCATAAAATCCTTGTTGAGAATCCATCAGTAAGGATTACCATTCCAGATATCAAAAAAGATAGATGGTACAACAAACCACTCAAGAAAGGTAACATCCTTAAAATATGATATTTTTTTTTTCTGTGATAGAACAGGCAAACTTAAAAACACTAGATAGCTCTTGTTTCTGTTCTCATGGAATTATAATATCTTGTAGGAAAAACAAAAATAATTTTAATTTTATTAGTAATTATAAAGTGAAAAGTCAAAAGTACTCTAGCTAAATACTTGACCAAGTCCTTTAAGTGAAGGAAAACTTGTCTCCCTGAGGAAAGCTTATTAAATCTCAGATGGGAAGATGAAGGGGAGCTAGCCAGATAAGTAGTAGCAGGAAAAGTGGCAGATTCTGAAGAGAGGAAACAGTGTTTGGAATGTCTGGGAATCTAGAAAGTGGTACATTGAGGAACTTAAAAGGCAGCCGGTGTGGCATGGCCCCTGTCTGCCTTGTTCATCATTTCGTCACCAGTGATTCGCACGGTGTTACACCATTGGCATTCAAGCAATTGTTGCATAAATAAATGACTGGAGAGAACGGGTTGGGGAAGAGAAGTTTGAGAGGAGGCTAGAGAGGTGGATGATTGGCTATTTGTGAAGGAGGACTGTGTACATTGAAGATTTGGGACTTTATCATAAGGCTATTGAAGAAGACAGGAATTTTAAGCAAAGGCAATGACATGATCACATTCTCAGTTTGAAAAGCTCTTTATGGTTCCTTTCTTTTCATTATTATTGATTCAAGATGTGGGAGATGGTAACCTGGACTAGGTCGATGACAGTGGGATTGTAGATTGCAAAGAAATTTAAGAACTGGACTTGATAGGACTGGTGGTTATTTCCTTGTGGATAAATGAAGGAGATTAGAAAGTTTACATCCTCCAGATCTGTCTTCATATTGTGTTGTTCTGTTGCCATAAGTGATACCATCAAAATTAACGTGATAGTCCACACCTGGAACACACCTGTTGTTCAGAAATTTGCAAGCTTGTGATGACTACACATCTCATAAAATCATGTAGGAAGAGCCAGTATTTTTCTTAAAAGTATTTTCTGTTATGTAGATTTAGGTGTGGCTTTGCCTTTCAAGTTGGATTGATTAAGAATATATATGCATATTACTTTTCAAATCATTAACTCGTAAGTAGTGATAATGCAGTTGTAATTTTGTTACCAATTAAATATTTTAAAAAAAGAAAAAATATGTGTGTACACATAGAAGACTTGAAAGCATTTCTGTTTTCTGTTTTAGGAGCAAAGAGGCCTCAAGTCACTTCAAGTGGTATATCAGAGTCCCCGAGTGGATTCTCTAAGCACATTCAATCCAATTTGGATTTCTCACCAGTAAATAGTACTTCTAGGTAATTAATAAGAATCAAGTAGTTTTTGAATGTAATATTCCCCATGAAAATAATGAGTATAAATTTTAACAGGATGAGAATGGTAATGTGATATAAGAAAAGCCTAGAGAATTTTACTTAAAGATTTATTTTTCCCCCTATCTTAATGCTTCAGTGAAGAAAACGTGAAGTACTCCAGTTCCCAGCCAGAACCGCGGACAGGTCTTTCCTTGTGGGACACCAGCCCCTCCTACATTGACAAGCTGGTACAAGGAATCAGTTTCTCACAACCAACATGTCCCGATCATATGCTTCTGAATAGTCAGTTGCTTGGCACCCCAGGATCCTCACAGGTAAGGGCGTTAAACAAATAAATATTAGGAACCCTTTATTTTTATTTATTCTTAGTATTTATTTTTCTCTAATATGTAAATCTTAGAAATAGAGTATTAGTGCCTTTACAGAGTTCTCTTGGACAAGGAAGAGAGAACTAGAGGCAGCCTTCATGTGTAAGAATCCTAAGTTGCAGAAGAGAATTTACAGACTAAACATAGGATAGAACTGCTTTTGTGATAGCAGATTTTTTCTGTTTTTCCTCTATTTGATATGTAGAACCCCTGGCAGCGCTTGGTCAAAAGAATGACACGGTTCTTTACGAAATTGGATGCAGACAAGTCTTACCAGTGCCTGAAAGAGACTTGTGAGAAACTAGGCTATCAGTGGAAGAAGAGTTGTATGAACCAGGTAAGTTTTGTTGATTTTCATTATGTCTTTCCTGAAGAAAATGTTATTTAAAAAATATAAAGTTATTAGGGCATGCCCTGGTGGCCTAGTGGTCTGCTGCACACAGGCGGTGGTCTCATATACATCCCAAGGTCCCGGGTTCCAGACTCAGGGCCAGGGGAGCGACCAATGTGAACAACAACTAAATAAAGTGCTTCTCTCTCTTCCTGTCATCCTGCCTGTTTGTCTTCCTTCCTGCCTATACCTTTCCTTTGAAAAAGGAACTATTGAAACTGAAGGAATTTAAGTAAAAGATTCTTAAATTTTAAATTTAAACTTAACTGAAGAATAAATCCCCAACACTGGAAACTAACCCAAAGCTTGCGATGAAATAGGAGCACTCACACAGCACAAGTGAAACTTGCACGACTAGGGAGCGTTCTCCCGCTGTAATTTACCTTATTCCCACCCCTCTCTTCAGCTCAGTAGTGACCTTGAAAGTAGCAGTCCAGGTAAAGTTGCAAGGGCAGCACTCAACCTCCTTCACAAATTGGCTACCCAGAAATGACTCCCTGGAAGACCAACTCAGATGCTTGTCTGCGTTTTGCCACTAGACTTGAATTCATCAGGTGGTTTTGTGTAGCGTGCTCCCTACACACACACGTGGTTTAGCCTTATTTTTCTCACCTTAGGTTACTGTAGCGACGACTGATAGAAGGAACAATAAACTGATTTTCAAAGTGAATTTGGTAGAAATGGATGAGAAGATCTTGGTTGATTTCCGGCTTTCTAAGGTATGTAGAAACACAGCTTTATTTTTAAATGATTTTTAGATTTTGCTATTGTTCATTGTAGAAATTTTAAAAATAGAAAAAGGTATAAAGAAAAAATAACTTTAGTCTTATCACCAGAACATAGATTTTTTTTTTTTTTTGATATATTTCATTATAGTAGTCTTCCTATGGATATATTCTAGCTGAAAACTTTTTAAGTGCCATTATATTTGTATATATATGGCACTTGTAAATATCTGGTAATTTGCTCTTTTCACTTATTATTATAAACATTTGTTGTCCTTACTCAAACTGTGTTTTTTCTTAAATATGACATATTCTGGTAGAGCAGCAGTTAGGTCAGTTGCCTCCAAAGGAGCAAACCACATACCCCTGGGTCCTGGCCCTGGGGGGAAGTAACTATTGTGAAGAACTAAGTAAAAATAAAAAATAATAAAGATGTTTCTTCCTCGTCTCTGTCCTGCCTACTTGCCTATTTGCCTTTACTCCTGCCAGCACCTTTCCTTCAAAAAAAATGAACGTTTTCCTCACGAGTTTTTTTTGTAGAAAATGTAAATAAGTGATGAAGTAGAAGAATTCTAAATTTACTGCCCAGCTACAATTGCCCTTAATATTTTGAAGCATCCTAAACTTTTTCTTGCTGAATTCATATTTTTTTATAAGAATCATGATTTGTCAAAATGTTTGTGCATTTTAATGAATGATGCTTTACCTGTTATAAATAATTTTATGATTTGTATTTTTATACATAGAGGTTTGTTTATATTTCTGATTATATCATTTGACATTATTAATTCTGGGTTGTAGCTACTGGTTTATAAGACCAAAGTAGCTTTTTCTCCATTTCCTGAGAGACTGTACATCTCTAAAGAAGATGGAATATTGGAGATATGCTGCAATGCTATTGTCCAGATGCTTGGGCTAAATTATTAAGATGCTAGTATAATGAACTCCTCATAATGGAATCACTCACTCTGTTGCTACAGTATTCTGACAAGGCCTCAGTGTAGCTTCAGTGTACCTCAGTTTTAATTTACAAACCTCTAATGCATATTGAAAATAATGACTGGGTTCAGGAGATTTGAACACTCAAAAAAGGATGCCATTACTTCTGCTCTCTGAACCCAGTGTTATGGGAACAGTGTTGAACTTGGAATCGGGTTAGAATTGTTTATTTCTACCAGGTTACTTGGTCTTCATAAGAAGACTCAAAGGGAATTGTAGCTGTATTATCTAAGGATGTTGGACTCATTATCATAAAAGAGAGTTTGATTTTAGGGCATAGTTAATTTTTTTTTCTTTTACATTATTTTTGGATATAATTCCTAATGCAGGGTGATGGATTAGAATTCAAGAGACACTTCCTGAAGATTAAAGGGAAGCTAAATGATGTTGTGAGCAGCCAGAAGGTTTGGTTTCCTGTCACCTGACAGACTAATGGACTCTGGAGAATCCTGGTGAATATAGTGCTGCTATGTTGACATTATTCTTCCTAGAGAAGATTATTCTGTTCTGCAAACTGCAAACAATAGTCCCTGAAAAGTTCTCTTACCTCTTTAGCCTAACATTCTCTGATTCTTTTTGTATGTGCTGCATACACATAAAACCTATATCTTAATTGTAAGCAAAACTTTGGAAAAGTGTTGGATAGAATTCAGTAGCAATTGTGACTGTGTGAGGTGTCTAAATTTAAATCTACTTGGTGGAAACCAAGTTTGAAGGACACATGAGTTTACCAGCTTTTATACCAACATAATGAAAGATGAAGCCCTTGACCTATTTTTACAAAAACTTAGCTTAATACAAAAAGTACATACTTCTCCCTGATTTAATTATATGGTTGATTTCATAAAAGTAGTCCTGTGACCACCGGACAATAGATTTATCAGTTTGTGAAGTGAAGCCAACTTCACAAAATGTATCCCCAAGATTTATACTGATAGTTCCATAAGGGCCTAACCAGGTGTATAAGCCTATTCTTGAATTATAGCTACTAATTAAAATAGCAGGTAGATACATTTCTTCCAGTGTAGTTAATAATATATAAAATATTGGTTGGTCTTTGAAGTAGAAGTTGAGCGTAAATTTTCGTGCTTCACTACCTTTATTCTAAAATTGCTGTTGCACATTTAAAATATTTTTTCTATATTATTTTCTACTCTCACAGCTATATTTTAATTCTTTATGACAGAAATAAAATCTATTTTGAAAATGAATAGCTAATTCTGTGGACTTATTGGTGACGAAACCTCTAGGTGGAGGTATAAAAGAGGAGGGAGAAGTAAGGGAGCTGAAGTAGAGAGAGATCTTATTCCTGGCTCTTTACCCTATTAGATTTACTAAGATTGTATTCTAAGGAAATTTATATTAACTTTTGCATATATTAGGTTGGGGCCCTATATTATCTTTTCGGGGGTAATTTTATAAAATATATGATTTTGACCTGAAGCCAAAAACATGACATTTTTATGGTTAGAGCTTATTGTTACTTATTAGTATATATAATAAAATTGTATTACTTCAGTATAGCCAAAGGAAGAATAAATTTGAACAGATAGGCAGCTCCTAAAGATTGAGCCAGTAAATTTTCAAATGTGAAACAAATTTTGTTCTTGAGAATTGTCAGCCAGCCGTTAGTAACTCTCAAAAGCCAAGTTACCTCCACCTTTGAGGCAAAGACCAAGTTTCTCTCCTGTGAGCGCCAGACTTTGATGACCACAATCGACCTCATATTTCTACATAGCTCATAGTCATCTCGTGACCAAAAAACTTGATCCCTACCCTCCATCTCACTAATGTTACATTTAAGCTCCCCAGTTCCTTAAGCCACACCCTCGAAATCATCGTTGATATAATTTTCATAGTCTACATTCAATTCAGATCCCATTTGACTCAGAAAATATATCCAAAATATATCCTTCCTCTCACCTCTAATGCCACTCTAGTCGAAGACACTGTTCACTCTCTTTGTTCTACTTATTTTACCGCAGTTCAGAAAAAGTCAGAATGATTTTTCTTAAATGTGAATCAGGTATCCCTCCACCGTTCTCCACACTTGAGACTTTTGTGTGACACTTAAAACAAAATTCAGGTGGCTCAGATGGCAGAGACACTGATGTGCAGACCATGTAAAGGCCAAGGACCCAGGTTTGAGACCCAGGGCTGGCGTCAAAAACCAAAAGTCAAATAAATAAAAAATGCTGCTTCTTCTTTCTTCCTCCCTGTCTTCCTTCTTTAAAATACATACAACTAGAATTGTCTCAATGGCCTACATGGCATTGTGGGATCTCTCTCTTTGGCCTTGTCTGCCCCTCTCTTGTTCATCCGGCTTTGACCACATTGGCTTTGCTGTTCTGCTCACAAGACAAGCATATTTTCACTTCAGGGTCTTTTCATTTGCTGCTCCCTCTACCTGGAACACTTTACTCATAAATATTTGTGTGGCTGGTGCTTTGCTTTCAGGTTTTTGCTTAAGGGTTACCTCTGCATGGTCTTCCCCTGACTTCAACCTAAAATATTACCTGACTTCTGTCACTCTCTTTCCTTTATTTTTCATCCATAACACTTATTACGGAGTATTTTTGTTTGTTTATTAAGTGTTTGTTTTCCCCCTTTGGAACATGTACCGTATAAGTACCCTGAGGTCAGGGACCCTATCTGTCCAGTTGAGTTCTGTATCCTGAGCACCTGATACATTATAGCATGTTCTAGTTGTCTAACAAAGAAAGAACTAAACTCTCAGTTGATCTAACCTACTCTCAAAATAGATCGTGAAGCTGAACACCTCTCTCCATTTTTATTGCTGCCACCCTAGTTCTAGTTCCATCTCCTCCCTGGATTTTTGTAATAAAAAAATTGTCCTACTTCAACTCTTGCCATTTTTGAACACCTTCTCCCTTAGTCTTTTCTTTACATAGACCCTAAATTGTTTAAGGTATATTGCACTATGATAATATCTTGCTTAAAAATTGCCAGTCTTTTCCTTGCATCAACACTGGAATTAAAAACCTTTCCTCTGGCCAACCTGTCTTTATGTGATTCACTCTCTGTCCTCCTTGCTCTCAGAGCTACTGGCAGAGTCTTGAGCCTTCTGTTTGTCTGTTGAATATGCCAACGCTCAATCCCCTTCGGGGCCTTGATGTTTACAGCTTCCTCTGCTAGAAACTCCTTCCCAGTATTTATATGATTGATTTAATAGTCACGTCTCGGCCTAAATGTTTCTCCTACTCCCCATCACTGTCATTTTATTTTCTTTATAAAACTATTCATGCTGTAAAATTAATGTGTTCATCATCTGTCTCCCCCACCAAAATGTGAGCTTAGACTTTCTCATTCTTTCTCACCCTTGTATTATTGAACAGTACCTGGACAGTAGGTATTAAAATATATGTTGAATAAAGGAATGGATTAATTAAACATCAGATGAGGGAAACACCACCTAATATTATGAGCAAAGATAAATAGATAGTAAACATACTTTACCAGCTATCGGAATTTGTGTAGAACGTTGGGGGAAGTTTAATTCGGATTTGGACAGACTAGCTCTGATTTTAATTATGTGACCATTGGTAATTACCTCTGCAATGAGACTGATAATGACTACCTTTTAGAGTTATTTTTAATCTTAAATGTATTAGTTAATGTATATGAATGGTATACCGTGTGTACAAAAAGCCATTCAATAAACATAAGTTGCCATGGTTTATCTGCAATGTTCATTATACTATAAGGAGAAGGTATTTACTCCTATTACTAAAAGTAATACCTGCTTAGTGATTAAAATTATAAAGTGTGCAAATGGGAGTAGAGGGATTTATTACCCAAAGATCATAGCAAAAAAAAGTTTTTTAAAGATACAGTGAGGAATGAAGGAGCAGGCAGGCAGGCAGGCAGGAAGAGTGAGGAGGAAGAAGTATTTTACCTCTTTGTTTCCAGCTGTTTATTTTGGTGTCTCCCTGGTCCTGCATGTATGTGGACTACGCCCAGTGAGCTAGACCACTCGGCCGCTGGCACCCGCCTCAGCTAGCATTGTGATGGCAGAATCAACTTGTGTGTGTCTGTGTTGTACAGGATTGTTGAGATAAATATAAATGCATAAAATATATATAGTGTAACAAACGATTGTAAAGTTAACATCTGTTTAACACAACTCAATTGAGAAAAATTATTTCTAGACCCTTAGAAACATTCCCAATCACAGCCCTTTCCCTTCCCTCAGAAGTAATCACAAAATTTGATTTTGTAATAATCCTTTCCTTGGTTTTCTCAGCTATTTACTCATCTTTTAAATGATATGATTTTGAACTGTACAGAAATGAAATTGCACTGTATGTATTTCTTGTTTTGTATTGATTTTTACATGCTATTGTGTGTTCTTTTAATTACTATATAGGATGCTACATCTGAGCATGCCACTAGTTGTTTATTCATTCTACTGCTGCTGGGTATTTTGGTTGTTTATAATTGGATGCTATTAACAATCCTGCGAAGAACATTCTTGTACACGTCCATGAGTTTCTTTAGGTCCCAGAGACCAGGGCAAATACCTAGGAGTGAAATCAAGGTATGTATATCTGCAATTTTTGTAGAATGATGGCAAGCTTTCCTGAAGTGATTATACCAATTTGTACTGTCATTTGAAAAGAATGTATAATTACTGAGAAAAAGTTTGAAATGATCTACTAAAGTGTAAAAATTTTCATAGCAGGATATGTTTCTAGTATTCCAGATATTCATCTACATTTGATGTCCGTCTAATGATTTTCCAGTTGTTCGTGTGCAGTATCTCCATATGGTGTGTATTCGCTTATTCCTAAGTTTGAATGAGATTGATATCTTCTAGTGTTCCAGTCTTTTGCTAATTTCTGGTGTTTTTTTCTTTTTCATAATAATTTCAGTTCTTTGTTTGTTCATCATTCTATCTAGTTCATTGTTTGTATACAGTTCCTTTCTGTGGCCTATTGATTTATACTTCAGGGAGGTTTACAATTTTAATGTTTTCCAGTTAAAATCTTTCCTCTGGCATGGATTTGTTTCATTTTTAAGGTCTTTATAGTTTGAGCTTTCTCATCCAGATCTATAATCTTCCTGAAGATAGTTGTGTATAATGTGAGGTAAAGGTCAAATTTCATTTTTTTCCCTTTGTGGTTGTCCAGCTTAGCATAGGCTATTGAAAAGATTGTCCTTTTTCCATTGCTTTTCATTGCTATCTAGTGTTCAGATTTTAAGGGTTTGTTTTTTTTTATAGCATATTTTGAATCAGGATCCAGGTTAAAATCCATACTTTACAATTAACTGATGTCTGTCAGTTGCTTTTGTTCTATAATTTCCTCCTTTATCTTCCCTCCCTCTGTCTGAAGTGACTTTTTATAGATACAGTCATGCTTTTTGCCTGATCCTAATATAGCTCCAAGGTCTTTTATCTAATGTTTGTATGACACATCTTTTATCCTTTCACATATAACTTTCCTACTGTATATGTAAAATGTACCTCTTTTGATTACTTTTGTTAAAGGAAAGTTATAGGCAGGTATAAAGGTGAGCAGAGACAGGCAGGCAGAAAGAGAGGAGGAAGAAACATTTTTATTTATTTAATTTAGTTTTTCCCACCAGCCCTGGCACCTTGGGATGTGTGTGGACTGCGTTCAACCATGACTTCACTAGAATGCACCTTAAATTACTTTTTTCAAATCGGGTCTGACAGTGTTTGCCTTTTAACTGGTACATTTGGATTTATTGCTACCATCTTACTTTGATCTTACTGAATTTATACTTTTTTTTTAAATCTTGCTCAGTAGTTTCCTTTAAAATAATTTTATTCCTACTTTCCTAGTTTTGAATCTATCACTTTCTATTCTGGAGGAAGGCATTTGTAATACTTATCAGTCTAAAGTTAATCCCTCACGCTCTTTCTGGACAAAGGAGCTTAACGCTTTTCTAGTTTATATACTCTTGTGTATTCTGATGTTATATGTGTATTTATATGTAAATATGTCTCTAAGTGTTTTTGGAAAAAATGATAGATCCTATATATTTACCCTGTCTCCTCTAGTGGTGGCATTTTACAATCAGAATATTAATATTGAAATAGTCAAGACAGAACATTCCCATCACCAAAAGATACTCAGGTTGCTTTTTTACACTCATACCACTTTCCTCCCACCCTGTGACAACTGCTAATTACAGGCGCTCCCCAGACACCATGCAGGTTCAGCTCTGGACCACGACGGTTAAATGAATACCGCAGTAAAGCTAGTCACATGAGTTTTTGGTTTCCTTATGCATAAAAAGTTTTGCTTAGACTGTAGTCTGCCAAGTGTGAGGTAGCATTATGTGTAAACTATGTGTGCATACCTTAATTTAAAAAAAACCTGCTAAAAATGCCAGCCATCACCTGAGTCTTCAGTGAGTTGTAATCTTCTGCTGGTGGAGGCTCTTCCCCCGACACTGATGGCTGCTTACTGATCAGCGTGTGGTTACCAAAGGCTGGGCGAATAGCAGTTTCTTTAAGACAAGGATGTTTCCGCATCAATTGACTTTCTTTCAGAAAGACTTCTTTGTACATGCTGGTTGGAAACATTTTATCCACAGAAGAACTTCACTCAGAATTGGTCACTCCTCTCAAACCCTGACTTTGCTTTATCCACTAAGTTTATGTGCTATGTAATATATAATATATGGTGGGCTCTGAGCTCTGTTTTTCAGTTAGCTTATCCAGGGATAGGACTTTATGCTCAAAATAATTTTCACTCAGAAACTTTAAAAGGAGGCCGAATGTCTCCGGGCTGCCACCATTTATTTTAATGGTGACAAAATTCTCCCATCTGTCTTGTTTAGGAAATCTTAGCCATTACATAAAGATTGTTTTCAGGATTAAGAGAGAACATGGAGAAAGTTGTTGAATACATTGAATGGCACAAAGTGTATGTTCTATAAAGGCTAGTGACCAGCCTCTTCAAGGTGATGATCATCTTTGTGGAAATACACATCTAATGTCAGTGCCTGCTGCCTTCATTTGGTTCTACACAGAGAACAGATACTTAAAGCCATGGATGGAACTATAAATTAACCATAATTTGTATTCCTTTTCTTTTTTTTTTTTTTTTTTTTTAAGGAAAAGTGCAGGTAGGAATGAAGGTGAGGAGGCAAGTAGGCAGGAAGAGAGGAGGAAGCATTTATTTTTAGTTAGTTGTTCATCTTGGTTGTCCCCCCACATCTGCCTCCCATCACAAACCTGGATCCTTGGGTTATAAGTGTTCTGTGCCAGCCAGAGGCCACAGACTTAACCACTAAACAACCGAGATGTGACTATATTCCTTTTTTAAAGTAAAATAAACTTATTTTAAATGTTTTGTCACTTTGGATGTTCCCATTTAAAAATAAAGATATATGAATGTAAACATCATTGAGTATTGAACAGTAGAAGTTAAAATTATATGCTAAGAAATTGACATTACTAATAAGGGTTTAAAAAAATTGAAGTTAAGTGCCATTGCTTTCCAAGCCTACACTTTTTAAAAATGAAGGGTTTGTTACCAATATGTTTGGGGGGGAGAGAATGCATAGTGTGTGTGTTTTGTGTGTGTGTGTGTGTGTAAAATTTCAAATTTTTATGTAATGTACTTGTGATTCAGGAGGCTGAGATGCTGGTGTACAGCCCACATACAGCTCGAGGACCTGGGTTTGAGAGCCAGGGTCAGGGTGAAATAAACCAAAAATGAACAAATAACAACATGAATCTTCTTCCTCTTCTCCCTTCCTCTCTTTTAAAACAAAAGTTACATACAGTAGCATTTATTTCTTGGTATACTGTTTTGAGTGTTCTTACGCATAAAAAAAATTGATGAATTTTATCGAAATTAAAAGATTTTGCTCTGCACACTGTTAAGATCACGCAGTTTATTTCAGGAGACTAAACAGGTCTGGGGGTAATGGCAGGAATGGCTGCAAGAAGATGGACTTGCTTAGAAGATTGATTTTGGTCTTGAAAGAACTATTCTAACAGAGTGCAGGTGGAAATTGAGACCATACAGATTTGGTTTTGAAATCTGGTTTTGGTTTATTGTAATTTTTTAAAAATTTATTTTCAAGTCAAGCAGGTAATGGAAGATTTTTATTGCCTGTGTCGGACAAGGAGCAGGGGCCCAGGCTTCTAGATCTTGTTGCAGAAAGACTGATTCTGGCAGCATATAATTTGCATCCTGGTCCCATGGGAGAAGAGGTTCATAGATGGGCACATGTTCTCACATCCCTGAACCATGAATTGGAGTTTTCCACCTAAAAGGAGTAAAGAGAAACTAAAGTGAGAAAAAGGATTTCTCCTCCAGCCTTCATCCATCATCCCCAGGGGTCCCAGTGCAGGCCTGACGAAGACCTTCACCTTGTATATTCTCCCCCCCCCCCCCCCCGCTCCTTTCATCGGCGTCTTCTGGGCCCTCCCCCCTCAGTTTCAGTCCCTCTAGTGAGGACCAGACAAAGCACAAGTCCACGTGGCTCACAGGGTGGCGGTAAGATCTCTTATTTAGGAAGTCAGGAGTGAATGTCAGGGTACAGCTGTGTGAGAATATACTCGGGCCTTACAACCCGTGAACAGACTGGTAGACAATTGTTAACTAGTCGATTCATGCATTCAGTATTTACCAGATGCCTAACAGATACTGGACATTGTGTTAAGTTCTAGGAATATATCGCCATGAGCAACACACAAATAGTCCTGGTCTTACAGCCAGTGTCTCAGTGGTTCAAAGAAACTCACATTTCTTTCAGAGGAAGAGACAGCCCAGTCTCCCTGCCTCCTTTGCAAACAGTAGGCCAGCTGGGAAAGGCCTCTGTCTCCCATCAGTCATTGGATTCTATTCAGTTATTGAAAGGATAAGGTTTTCTCCTGAATTCCAAGTTGCTGGGGAATCAACAAGATCCCTCCCCCAAGGTCCCTGCCACCTCGTTGGCTCCCATCAGTCTTGTCTTCAAGTTGGTTGATATATTCTCTGGCAAAGATTTCCTCATGAAGTCCCCACATACCTTCAAAGATCTTCTTTAACATACACTGCTGGGAATTCTGAATGGTACAAGCTCCCTCTCCATGAAGACATTTCCCTTGATCGTTCATATATGAGCATGTGTGGCAATTCAAGGCGGGACCTGAAAATTTAGGATAAGCCTGGTGGAATTCCCTGACAGACGAGGTGTGGAGCCTAGAGGCACACTGGGGAGGCATGGCAGGCGTTAAGTAACCTGGATACCACGTTTCGCTTCTTTGTTCTTTGGAATTTGAGGGCCCGGGGTGTGACAACACAGTCTTTCTTGTGTACTTGAGGATTTTCTTCCTTCTTACTGCTTCATCTATGAGTTTGCCGAATTTATGCTGAGTCCAAAATTCATCTATACTGACTTCAATTCAAATCCACATCCCTGACTTCCTGGGCATTTATAATCTGAGGATCTCTGTCATGTCTAGGAGCAAAGCAGAACTTACCACCTGTTGGCTCCGTTTTTGTGCTCCCATCATATTTTCACCACAAGCCACAAACATCTGGGGTAAAATTTGATTAATTGACTATGTTAGAATGTTCTAATGTTGCAAATCCTATAAGGAGTCTGCATCATCCTCTATTTCAAATTGACCTTATTGAAAGTCATTGGTGAATTTTTCACAAAGGGCATTCATTTGAAATCCTTCCGTGTTGCCTCTTACTATATCCACTGCCAAACCCCTCGTTAAGGCAGCATAAAGAAGTGAAAAGAGGTGCCCCCTGGTTGCTCAGGTGCTAATTGATAGTTGGGATGTAGACCATGTAAAACCCAGGGATCCAGATAGATGACCCTGGACTGGGGGGTGAACAACCAAAAATGAGCAAGTAAATAAAAATGTTTCTACTTTCTCTTCCTTCCTTCCTGTCTGCCTTCTTCCCTCTTAAAAACAAAACAAAACAAAAAAACACTAGAAAGAATATGGGCTCTGGAGTCAGACAAAAGTTGAACCCAAGGTTTGCTACTTCTGCCCACATGATATTAGCTTCATTTATTTCACCTGAAAATTTGGAATACTACTACTTCTGCACTGGGGTAAAATATGATTTTTGTTTGATAATAGACTGAGGCATCAAACCTTGGGTCCTGTTTTCCTTCCTTCAACAACCCTTTTTTTTTCAGTAAGAGTCACAGAATTGCTGCTGACCTGGGAACTTAGTGCAGGACCTAATAAGCAAAAGTGTCTGCATGCTTTATTTCCCATGTTCAGACAAACAAAAGCCAAAGAGTCATCAGCTCCAGTGCTAGATATTTCATTACAGCGTTTTTAAAGCATTCTAACACAGTATTAAGAAGCAGATTCAGCATAAAACTTGTGAAGGTTTGTCTTCCATGAACCCCTTTCAGGGGAGCTATGGGCATTTGCCTTCATAATTTCTTAAGCAGAGTGAAGCTGGAGGAATTGCAGGTGTTTGTCTCTGTTATAGTTCTTAAAGAAACTCTTCCAAATTGTTTAGTTCTCAGGGGATATAAAACCTGGATCCCACCTCCTGGTATTATCATAAAGAGAGCTTTTGGGAGGGCTGTTTCGGAAGTGATTGTAAACTATTTTCTTCTACACTCCTTCCTTCAAACTGGTGTTCTTGATGTGGTGCCTAGTCCCCACCTCAAGGCAAGAGCTGGCCTATGTAACATTCAGAGGTGACTCACCTGAAAACATAGTTGGAGATGGAATGCCTGAAGGCTGTTCACCCACTGGTTTTTCACCTGAGACCTGTTCACCGGAAGCCTGTTCACTGGCAGTCTGCTCACCAGAAGCCTGTTCACCGGAAGCCTGTTCACCAGAAGCCTGCTCACCAGAAGCCTGCTCACCGGAAGCCTGTTCACCTGCAGGCTTTTCATCTGAAGGTTTTTCACTGGAAGACTTTTCACCTGAAGGCAGGTCTCCTGAAGGCTGTTCACTGGAAGACTGGTCAATAGCAGTATGATCCCCTGAAGTATGCTCACCCACAAGGTGCTCACCGGAAGTGTGCTC
Organism: Solenodon paradoxus; assembly: GCA_004363575.1. Lineage (NCBI taxonomy): Eukaryota > Metazoa > Chordata > Mammalia > Eulipotyphla > Solenodontidae > Solenodon > Solenodon paradoxus. The sequence continues at coordinate 52,729 of RJWH01002106.1, read as the reverse complement.
ACCTACAAGGTGCTCACCGGAAGTGTGCTCACCTACAAGGTGCTCACCGGAAGTGTGCTCACTGGACGTGTGTTCATCTGCCGTGTGCTCACCAGACATGTGATCACTCACAGCATGCTCGCCAGAAGTGTGATCGCCCGAAGCCCTCTCAACCGTGGCATGCTCCCCTGCAACATGCTCATTCAAAGTGCTTTTACTTGAAGAAGTCTCATATAAAGCCTCGGAGTCTGAAGGGTTTTCAGCTGAAAAGTACTCACCTGAAAATTGCTGAATGGAAGCTTGATGATGCATAGATCTGGGAGGCTCATCGGGCTGACCCAATGCTGGAATGGAGAAGGGACACAAGAGAGATGGCAAACGTCAGAGAAAGAATGTTCAGGGTAAAGACTTCTTTCATATGAAGTATGACTACCATGTGATTCCTAGTTTCCTGTGGGCCTACATCAGACCCCAAAGATAATTGCAGATGTTGGAGGAAGTCAGTTACACAAGAGACCCTGGAGGACAGAGGTATTAATGAAACACAGAGACCACACCTCTGATTGAATGGGGGAAATTTTAAGATGTACAATATTAAGAAATGATCAGGGGTCCATCTCACTCATGCACCAAAGTTACCTGAAGGGAAATGAATGTGCCTCCCTGACAAAACCAGCATAAGGAAATCAATGTGTCATCATTCGTATAATGAGCAGGTGACCACCAGCCCTTCCTTCGGTTTCTCAGTGGGGAAAGGCAAAAAGCATGGAGATACAAGAGGGAGGGAGAAAGCAAATTGTTTATCATAGCAGAGTAGTTCTTAGTGGAAACTGAGGAGGCAAAATGTCAACCTTGGGACAGGATAAACTTTAAACAAGATGACACATACCTAATGAATCCACACAAATGATCAGAAGGGATAAAGACACCTTTATTTGGCAAGTTCAAGTCTATTCTCTGTCTCCTCACTTGCACTGGGAATTACAAACTCTTAAGAGAGTTTCTTCTACCTTTAATCTATCTTGTCAGCCACTGTCCGACAAATATTCCTTAAGTATGACTTTTATTTTACTGAATGGTAAGAGCAGGCAATTTGGTTATTACTCTTTGAATAGTTTGAGCAACCTAGTAGAGAGCAAGGAGATGCCAGTGATTGAATTATTAACCCCAAAGCTGAGAGGAGTGACATATTCTTTGAGGCTAAAGTACCGAAGACCCCAAAGCACTCTAGCTCTCTAATGTCCTGCAATAGGTATATATTCTGGGTGCTTCATAGGCCTTATAATCAATGACTTCTTTAAAGACTTAGGTTAAAATGTATTGAATAAAAGAAAGGTAAGATTTAGTGAGGCTATTGGGAAGTTTTTATTGTAAAAGCTGTTGCAGAAATATCTGCTTGACTGATTTATTAACAGGTTGTTTTTTGGTTTTTTTTTTGACAAAGGAAGCGCTATTCATTCATTTATTCATTCATTTTGGTTGTCTCCCTCAACCCCGGGGCTTGAACTTGGGTCCTTAGGCCTCAGGTGCTGCCTTAGCACCTGGGCCACCAGGGTACACCTAACTGACTCTTCAACAGCTAAGAGAAGCTTTAATACAGGGGTATTTCTGATAGAAAATTAACAAATCACACTATTCTTACAGTTTATGGCTCACTGCCTTTATACATGACTGGCACGTACTATCATCTGGGAGCTACATATCTACACATCTGAGTCAACATTTCTCTTTTTGAGCAAGGGTGAGGAAGAAGAAGCATTTTTATTTGGTTTTTAATTTTTTCTCCCACTCCGCAAGCCCAGGTCTCAAACCCAGGTCCTTGGACTTTATATGGTTCACACCCCAGCTGTTTCAGCTGCCTGAGCCACAAAGTCACATCATCTGAGTCAACTTTTGATATGAAAACTTTTGAAACTTCTTAAATGAAAGCAGAAAACCAAATCTCTGACAACATTCTAGAAAACATTTGTTGTTTGACCGACTGCTCAGAGTTCATGGCCTCTCTGTTCTGTAGGAGAAAACAGAGAAACATCCCTTCATGAATGGAGGACCCTGAAAGAAGAGCAATGCTGAAGGAGAAACTTGGATGGTTTCTGGCCCACACACTGCTGTTCTGAGATGGTTTTCTGGGTGTATCTCATTCCATCTCCTTATAGCTTTTCTTGTCATGTTAACTACACGAGTTTCACTTATACTCAGTTTGTTGGGACAATCCTTCATTGTGTTTCCACAGAAGCCCTAGACCTGCATAACTAAAGAAGTAGGAGTGGTCCCATGTCAGGTCAGTGGGCCCCTCTGACAATAACGCCATAACTAGGAGTCAGCTGGTTCAGGGGCTGTAACCTGGACATGCTCAACTGTTCCTGATTCTGAGTCAGAGGGGTTTGTTAACTAAGATACAGATATTCCTTCTTCAAGGACTGAAACACCTTAAAGAGACCTCGTACTTATCCTCACAGTACCAAAATAGAGGACTCACCTCTGGCAGATCTAAGCAGATAAAGACACACTAGTAAGAGAAACCTCTTCATCTGAATTCGAGGAAAGCGGGGACCCTGGCATGGGCCACCCACAAGCAATGAAGAAAAACTGAACAGACGCTCCCAGCTCTGAACCAGAGCTCTTTGGGAATTCTAGAATCTTAGATACCTCCCAGGTTTCCTCACAATGGGTTAGGCTGAGGTTCTCATTAGCCAGTTCAGGCAGGTCAGCCCTCTAACAGCCCATGGCAGACTGAGTCAGGAAAGGCCTGATATGTAAGGTGGTGTCCTGGGGCCATCTGCTTTGTCTTTTTAAAACAGTCTTACTACCAAAAGAAATACCTTCTGTATAATAAAATTTGTCTACTTTCTTTTCAAAGAGTCTTTGATAATGAGGTGTGACTGATGAATTATTTTCTGCTTGACTCTCTAAATCAATCCCTTTTGGGCCCTAATCTATTCCCTAGAGGCTGACCATTATTGACTTGATCACCTGAGTGCTGGCTGAGTTTGTCTTCAGTCTGGGTTTAGCCAGTGAAAGATTGGAGGGACAAAGATACACATTTTGAGACTGGTTTATGTATTCTTCCTATTCTCTTACTGCCACAGTTCTGACACTGAATGGGCCTTTGTATGACAAAGCTGCTGTTGAGCCTCCTCTCTCCCATGACTAGCTCTCCACCAGGCTATGTAACATGTCTTCCCCTGCCCCTTTAGTCATAGAGATGATTGTTCTAGCTGTTGCTAAAATCTGAATCTTAGTCTTCCTTTTGTGCTTCCTTAATTCTGCCCATTTTTGTAGAGTCTCTTCATAAATGTCTATATCAGTCATGGTTTTGACAGAGAACAGGTGGCAAACTCAGAGATGAGCCGAAAAAGGAGTCAACAGAGCAGAGTTGAAAGTTTGCCTCCTTCCTCTGCCAATCACTTCCATCCTAAACATGTTGATTTCCAGTTGCTAACGCCACTACGTGAACCAAAGAATCAAACAGCTCAGCCCCTGTTTGTGGCCAAGGGAGAACGAGCAAGCCGAGGAGTCCAGGAGACCATCATGGAGAGAAAAGAATACAGAAGAGATGAGAGAAACCATGGTCTCATCCAGTTTCCCTTAAACCACAGGACACAATCCAGGTTTATACTTGTATGAATACACATCGCTCAGACTGGGCCTCATGGAGACCTGAACGGTGTGACATGAAAGGTGGTTCTGGACACATGGCAATTCTGGTAGTAACTATCTTTTGGACTTTTGTTACTTCCAGTCTTGCTGCCTGTGTTTCTACTGCTTTTGTTCTAAACTTTTATTCTATTTTGTGACCTCTGCATACTCACCACTCCTACTGGCTCATAACTTTCTCTTATTAATTTCTGAATGTTCATTACCTCTGTGTACCATGACTTCTGACGTGTGCCTTTCTCCATCTTCTGGCCCTAATATACACTGTTAACTCTCCCCACATTCAGTTTTCAAGAGTGAGAATGTCACTATCATCCCCTTTGCACAAGATTCTAATGTCACACTACCTCATCGGTTGAATGGAGGGTCTGTGTAACACGTAGCATGGTGGTCTATGTTAAGAAACCCAAAAAGGGGTCATAGCCGTGGTAAGCATTCTGAAGCTTCCCAAAAGTCAGAGTAGGGCTCAGTAAAAAGGGAAAACATGTTGCTCCATTTGTGCGGTATTTCTGACAGCAAAAGGCATCAAGATTTTACAGTTTTCCCCTCACATTTACTTTCTCATCTTTCCACTCCTCCTTTTCCCTTCTTCCACTGTCACTCCAGGCCCCATGCCTAGCCATATCCACATACAACTTCTAATTATTTTCTGGTAGGCTCTGCATGTTCATTCCCCCGCCTCTTACCTGAAATTGTCCTTTTCCTTCAGATATGAAGGTGAGGAGGCAGGCAGGGAGAGAGAGGAGAAGGAAACACTTGTTTATTTAGTTGTTCTTGGCTGCGCCCCAGGCCCCAGTTCTCGAACTTGGGTCCTTGGGATATGTGTCGACTTAACTCTGGTGGCCTCATCTTCTAAGCCACCAGAGCACGGTGAAAATGAATTCTTAACTCTTCACACATTCTCTGGGAAGTCTGATCTGTCACTCAACACCTGCAAATTGAAGACTCCCCAAATTCACCAATCTGGCCCACAGACCCCTCTTGTCTTAATTCAGATCTGTATTTCCAACTACCAGCGGGATATTTCTGTCTGGATATCTCAAACTCAGCTTCTGTGATACTGACTTCATCATTTGTCTCCAACTCTGTTCCTGGGAGCTTTAGCTCAGTCAGTGACACTGCCATAGTCTCTGTTCCACAGCAGAATGTTGGGTGTCATCTGTTACTTCTCCCTTGCTCTCACTTCACACATTGCATAACTTTTACCTCTCACTCGTTCTCGGATGTCTCAGCTCTTCTTTGTCCCTACTGGACCAGGTGCAGGCCGCCTTCTTTCTCTTGGACCACTGAAACAGTATGCACCTTGGCCTCTGTGCCAGAAGCAGAGAACAAAGACCAGCCATTCACAGGTCCTCAAATAATGTCATTTCCTTCAACAATGTTTTGCTATAACACTGAGAAGGGAAAAAAAAAATGTCCTGGTCAATACCGAAGGAAATGACATTATTCAAGGACCTGGCTTTGTTATACATCATTTTGCTTAAGTGCAATTTCTAAGAATCTATTGACAATGTTAAAGTGATGAATTACTGTATTTGTTTTTATTATACCACAAAGAAATGTCTAGGTTGTAAATAAAGGAAGGTCCCAATAAGTGATGAGCAGGCTCATAGAGTAGCCCAGTCAAACCAGGGTGGGAGGATGGCAGACTCACAGGAGCAGGTCTCCAGAAAAGTAATGAAATAACATGATCTCACAGCTTTGATGACAGCCACTTGAAAATTCACCTTGAAAAGCTGCTAGAAGGTGCAGGAAGTTTAGTCCTAAGTCCAGAGTTAGTCAGGCAGATGATAATATCATTTTTATTTGTAGGTAAAAGAAAACAGCTGTATAATGAAGGAAATAGAATACCAGCACTGCTGTAGTTCACTTGCGAATACTATTTATGGAGCTAGCACTGTGGGTTCAGCAGTAGGATATAGGAACTACTCTTGCTAGCTGCTGTAAGCAGAAAGGTGTCTAAGACAAAGAATTGGGGTGCACCCTTGTGGCTCGGGTGGCAGATGTTGGCATGTGAGCCATATAAGGCCCAAGGACCTGGGTTTGGGCCCATGGCCAGAGTCAAAAACAAAATTAACAACTAAACGAATATAGATGCTTCTTTCTCCCCTTTCTTTCTTTCTTCCTTCCTCCCTCTATTCCTTCCTCTTTTCTTTCTTTCCTCCCTTCCTAAAAATGCTTCTTCCTCCTCTCCCTTCCTCTAAAAAGCAAAAATAAATAAGACAAAGAATGGGATCTTACAAATGACCAGAATGGAGACAGCAGTGGGTTCTAGGCTGGGCCTTCAAGAATGGTTCCCCAAACACAACTTAGGGACTGCTACTTCTTAAAACCAGGAGTCACCATGAAGTGCCAGGAAGCTTCCACAGGAAATACTGGCTTCAGAAACACACCATCTTTGTGAACCGAGTTAAGAGCCTGCAGCCACCGGGACTTTCACAGGACCATAGGTGCCTGCTCCAGCAGCACGCTTGGTGGCTGGGCACTGGTGAAAATGGATGTCTTGTATCCCTTCCCTCAATCTTGTAGAGCTGGCGCCTGGATCCTGGGATGCCACTGATTCAAAAAGAACAAAACAAAATGAAACTTAAAACCCCAGGGACCACCTCCTGGCACATTTTTCACAATATGTGATTATCAGAAAACTCACTTCTACATTCCAAATAATGGTGAAATCTTAATCACGTTCTGTACCTTGGTTGCAGAGGAGCGTGGGAAATGTAGTTTTTAAACTTTCCAGGAAGAAGTGTATATATGAGAAGAGGGCTGGAGAAGATGTTGAGGACTAACCCACCACAACCAGAACAACTGCGTGTCTCATCTCAAAGCCTCCATATGCACCACTCCTACCTGGGCCCCCTGCCTCCAGCTGTCTACCAGCCTCCCTCCCTCGGCCACTTTCCAGCGGTTTTCTGCTCAGGTATCATCCCTCCTGGAGACCTTCTAAAAAGCACTCCCTGTCACGGTCTTAACCCTTCACTTCTTCACTGTGTCCGTCCTGATGTGGCGCTATATGTATGTATATGTATATGTATGTCTATGTATGTGTGTATATGTATACATATGTGTATGTGTAACTTGTACATGTGTTATATGATTGTTCATTATTTGTAAAGGTTTATTTGTGTATTCACTGCTTTCTCCAGAGTGTGGCATACGTTAGACATTCAATAATCTAAAAGGATGTATGTTGATGTATGATTTACCCACATTGTGAAAAACTGTATTGAGAACATGGAGGAAGGAAAAGTGTAATGTACAAGAAAAGTAATTTCTCACCTATCATAAGAAATCAATAGACAATGTCTAAGATGGATAAATCAGAAAGAGTGCTGTTAAATGATTACATGGAGCTAACTCCCAGACTGAACTGAAAATGGCTGGGAGGATGTGGCGGGTAGAAGGTAGAGAGGGTTGGGTAGGTGGGTAGGAGCTGGGGGAGGACTGCTGATTTTCTTAATAAGCACCATAAACATATGAAGACATTACCTAATCACGTAAACCTCAAATCAGGACAAGCCAAATCAAGGAACTTCCTCTTTTTTTTTTTTTTCTTTTTTCTTTTTTTTGCAGCTCTCCTGGCATTATGCAATAGGAATTGCTTCCTGACCTCAGGGCTACAGGCTGAAACCACAGGTCTGGTCAGTGTCCAAAATCCCTCTCTGAAGGCCCAGGAAGCCAAGGCCACCCAGGGGCTCCTCTCAGCATTGTGCTGACTTCAGTGAGACCAGCCAGAGAGGAAAGAATTGAAGAACCTGCATTGTTTCTAGTAAAGATCCCTCAGTGGAGTCTTCTGCTCTATCCCCACTGACTGGTGGCTTTTTGGGCACATCCTATCAGGAAGGAAAGGACACCCCCCAGGTGGGAATTTGCATACCACACTGCTGGTTTCTGGCTGCATCACCAAGGAAAGAGAGTCACTCTCTCTGACCCTTAGCACCCTCGCTGGTGTACAGGGTCGGAGCGGCTCCTACAGCACAGGCTTCTAAGATTAATTGCAATTAATTCCAATATAGGTGATCACACTCCATATAGTGCCTGGCACATGGCAGGCAGTTTAGAAAGAGTAATCAATTAGATATTAACTTTTTCTTTCTCTTGGTGGTTTAAGGTCAGCTGATACTCTAATAAATTATTTCCTGTCTACCTGGTCATTTACAGTTTACCTGTTGCCACAACACCGAGAGAAATGTGTTATCGTCCCTATTTTAAAGAGGTCATTCTGAGACACTATATGCATTTTTTTAATCTAGTTTGTCTTGACTCCACGTCCCATAATTCTCATGACTCCAGGCAGGCTGTGACTGGAAGTCATGAGTGCTGAACACCTTCCAGGAAGAATGAGCCTGTGACCTCTGAGGAAGTCCTGTGTGCCTGAGGCCAAGTTCTATGTGCAACCCTCAGCCCCCACTCTGCTGCCCACCTGTGAATATGGACACACACACAACATACACACACAGATAGAACATACACACATATCAACACAACACACACACACACACACGCACACACACACACGCTGACCTCAAGGGACATGAAGGAGTGACATCTGCCCAGCACAGAGTGGCCTCTGCTGCTCAAAACCCAAAGGCCTGTCTCAATTAGCTCTTAAATTCTTCTCAGGCGCCAACTTCCGTCAGTAACTGTCTTAGAAATGATTGCCTGGATGCACCTCTGTGGCTTAGGTGGCTACGGTGCAGGCCATGTAAAGCCCGAGGAACTGGGTTTGAGACTTGGGACTGGGGGAAAAAAAAAAGATGAGCTAATTTCTCCTTGACTTTAACATATTGTCCCCTTTCATCAAATGAAAGAATAAGAAGACGAAATATCATGGGTCCAGGTTTAGATAGTGAATGAGGGACAGCTCTGGACCTCTAATGCAGAGTCAGATAGCTATCTTTAGGGCCTAAAGAATTGTTTTATTTTGTTTTGATTTCTTTTACAATTATAACATGGGCATGTCCTGGTGGAGTAGCAGTTTGATCAGCTGCTTCTGACTGAGCACAGTTGACATACATCCTAAGGTTTTCAATCTGGGAAAAGGGGAACATGCAAGATGAACAACTAAATATAAATCAAGTGCTTCCTCCTCCCTCTTCCTGCATGTGTCTCTGCTCCACCTTCATTCCTGCCTGCATCTTCCTTTTGGTATGGAGAGAAAACAGAAAAACAAACTAAGTCAAAACAAAAATAGACTTTCAGTCTACAGAATCAAATTAGTGGGAAGAGGGAGATGAGTGGGCAAATTGGAATAGAGAGGAGGAAGAACTACTTTATTTATCTTTATTTAGTTGTTCATCTTGGTTGGTCATCCAGGCCCTGGGATGTATGTGGACTGTGCCAGGCGAAGGCAGCTGACCAAACCATTACACCACCAAGGCGCACCTATATTATATTACGACGCAGTGGTCCTCTAATAAAATTAAAGATGTATACATACCCTATGGTCTCCCAAGGACGGAAAGATACTATAAAGGGGGAACAAAAGGGAACAGGTCATAAATAATAAGAGTAAGATAGAATACCATCCAATGTTATAAGAGACTTTAAAACGGAAACAGGAAATACTGGTGCAAGCAAAGAAGAGAAAAGTATCAAGAACATCTATGGAAGCATCATTTATTTGGGATCAGTAAGGTCTTCCTAAGGATCCTGAACATTGAACTTCCTCAATCTTCTGCAGAAGCTCAAATATAGATCAACGTCCACACCTTCATTCTTGCACATAGCACAGCATGGAAACAGATGGGCAGACACAGCGGACAGTCTTTTCAAGACAATACATTCTCCCTGGTTGGACTGCATGATCCAAAAAGGAGAGACTGCTTCAAAGGTGGGGGTTTTGTTAGATCGCCCATATAGATTTGTCCCTTCTGTGATGACAGATCACATCAAGTCAAGGATAGGACGGGGTGGTATCTCAGAACTGTGTGAGTAAAGAGATCAGCAATTTCCACCTTTCAATTTCCACCAGCTTTTCATAGTTGTGACTCAACTGGTGGTGTCCTGGGAGCTTGGACTGGCTTATGAGTTGTGATAGTTTCAGGCATTTTACAAGGTGACTGTTGAACAGATATTATTGAAAATCAGATATAACTGACAAATAAATTTTTTGGAAACAAAGAAGACATTCTCAATAATAATGACATCATAATTTCCTAATTATTTCACTACTTTTTACTATTAGCTGTGCTTTTGAGGTTTTTTGGTGTTATTGTACCTGCATGCAGAAAATGCTTTACAATGGTGTGTATATTTCTATGAGATTTCTCATTTAATGACATTGGAATGATAGCTTGAAATTGCCATTTACACCAGGGAACTCTGTAGATGTTACACATTAGGATCCCCCACCACGACCCCATCACCCCAGAAGCCAGTCGTTAAATATTTAACAGGGCACCACCAGGCGAAGCCCAGGTAACTGTTACCTGGGGGAGTTAATGACCACATTCTCTCAGGACACTGAAACCTGGCAAACCTGTTTAGCATCGCTATTCCAATCTGACAGGACTGACAAGTGTCTAGTCAGATGAGAATACACTAATTGTTGACTTTGATGGCTACTTATACGAGCTATTCGTATCTTTTTACAAGGGCCTGCACACTTGAAGCCCAGGAGTTCTGATATAGCTTTGTACTAAGCTTAGGTCCTGTGTAAGCTTGTTGGAGCACAAGGGAAAATCTTCACATGCCCCTCGGTGCTCCTATTGTCAACTCTTCATCATTTGACAGCAAATAACCCAAAATGAACAGCACAGCTAATTTTGTGGAAATAGTGTAAAATCCATTTTTAAAGAACCTTTTTTCTTCAAATTTTAATTTGCCAATGGCTCAGTGGATAAGTCTGCTGCCTCTGACTAGCACAGTCCACACACATCCCAAGGGCCAGGATTCTAAGCCCAGGACTGTGGGGGGCAACCAAGCTGAACAACTAAATAAAATAAAGTGCTTCTTCTCTCTCTTCCTGACTGTCAGCCTGTTCACCTTCAATCCTGTTTGTACCTTTCTTTTAAAAAAATCTTAATTCAACGAATTTCTGAATTTCTTTTGTCAATAAATATGCATATGCATGTATAACTTTAGATGTGTGCACGCATGTATGTCCACCAACTTATATACACATACAAACCTGAAACTGAAAAAGATACACGTTCTTTCAGATATAAAGGTCATTCAAACTTCAAAACTAACATTCAACACCATTATGATTTCCCCTTTGTCACGCTTGAGTTATATTTAATGTTTCCTAACTTAAAGCAAAGGAAGAATCTCTTTTAACAATGCTTCACATTGGCGTGCCCTGGTGGAGTAGGGGTTAGGCGTGGTCCACATGCATCTCCAGGTTCAGGGTTCGTGTCCCGGGATTGCTGGGAACAGCCAAGATGAACAGCTGCATAGAATAACATGTTTCTTCCTTCTCTTTCTTCTTCCTGCCTCTGTTTGCCTTCATTCCTGCATGCATCTTTGCTTTAAGAAATGTTTCACATTAAAATTTTTAATGCGTTATATCATTTAAGTGTGGATACTTCCGTATAATTTCTAGAATACTTCTATTAACACCAAACATCCACAAATATATTTGACAGTGCTCCCCACACAATTTTGCTCGTATCAAATAAGCCTAATTCATTTCATATCTCTTTTCACGAGGAGAGAGAACAGATCTCTAGAGCAGATAGTTCCAAAGACTCTCTAAGAGTAACTTAGAGTTTACCCCAAGTCAAAGAAATTAGAATTTGATTTGGGGAAGTTTTGTCAAAAATGTAAAACGATTTAAAAGCACTTATATAGATTATTACAAAACAATACTCAAGTGAGCATTTAGCCAAAGTGATCATTAAGATTTCAAGGCATATGTAGAAGCTTACATGGTTTTGACAAGACTACAGCAATTAACTTACCTAAAGTTCTAGGTATAGAACTTTTAGCTTTCTAGGTATATTTCTTAAACAATTTACAATTTGATATCAAAGTAGACCATAGTTTAAGATTATGTAATCCTTTTGATGGGGTGCCTGGCACTGGCAAGTGCAGTTAGTCCTGGAAAGAATTCAAGGGGAGATACCTGGTCCTAACACCACGTGGCAAGTTTATTAGAAAACAACTAAACAGAGTGACACACACAGCTTGGGGTGACAGCAGCAACAGAGCCAGCTGTTAAAATGGAGTCTTTTATATGTGGAGGAAAGGGACCTCCCTTTGGGAGTACCCAGGGGTCGTGGCTCCCATGACAGTCAGAGTTCAAGGGTAGGGGTATCTAGGGGGTGTGTCCCAGTTCAGGCTGCTGGATTCCAGGTTTTCCAGCCGGTCCCTTCTCGCCTCGCCCTCGTCACTTTTAGCAGATGAAAGCCATTAAAAGTTTGGTTTTACTTAAGCATACTTAATAAAGCTTAATTTTTAAAAATCCACATATAAACTTCTTCCTTATTCATGAATTCTCTATAACATTCCGTTTTATTTTCTCCTTTTTCATGAACAAAAACAAATGCATCTCCATTCCTTATACCTTCTCTTTTACTGAAACACACATCTTACTTTCTTTGCCATGTGGACATATTTCCCTCAATATTTTCTTTAGCTCTAATTTCTTACATGAATTAGAATTCTTAATTAAAATTAATTTCTTAATTATGAGCAATTATAAATGCTACCTTTTAGATCGGGAGACTCACAAAATGACATTTTCTTTCTCATAGTAGCTTCTCGAGGTGACAGAAGACACATGGGCTTATAGACTCAAGTTCTCTGCCAAAATCTTCGCCTTACTTTGCCAGCTTTGTCAGAAGTTTGGGTTCTCTGTCCTCTGCAGTGCTCCTGGGAGTCAGCATCCTCCTGCCTTTTAATCCATCTCCTGACAGGTTTGCCAAATTGTTAGGATTCAAGGAAAACTCTCTCCATGCCCCTCTGAGTTCCTCTAGGCTAGCAAATAACTAAATAAACTCTAGATGGATAAGAGGAACAAAACAGAAGAAGCTTAATAATAGCATGTACACAGCCTACATACATGGGAGAAACCGAGTAAAATTGAGTAACGGCCACATGACATTCATTTCTAGTTTAAACACCTTCAGAAAGAATCAAAGGGTACCGTGGGGGGAGTGAGTAGTGAGCCGCATGAGGTAGGAAGGGCACGGTAAAGATGCGGGCTTCCTGCAGATTCAGGGTCTCCACTGCTGAGTTAGAGATGAGGCCTTCCTGGTTTAGTGAGGGAGGTGTCCTTACAGGCAGAGATTTTTCCTTTACACACGTTACCGTCTTTCAAAATGACAGTCTCCACTAGTTCTCTGTGGTTCCATCTGTGCAATGATATTTTTTGCCAAAGAGACATATTTTGGGGGTGACAGATTTCCTCCTCCTACAGGATGTTTCCTGAGGCTGGAGCCCTGAAGATGCATTGCAGCCATTCCTTCTCTCGCATCTTGGGGAACCGGGAAGGAAGGAGGCTTCCTCTGCTGGGAGAGGCTCAGGGCACTGATGTGTCCTGGGCACTGAGTCAGTCTGAGAAAGAGTTCCGTGGAGATTGTTGACGGCAGCACACAGCAAGTGTATTAGTTGGAAGAGCACAGAGTCAGACTATCTCCCTGAGCAGTAAGTTACAAAATGCTGTAAGCTGAGGGAGGGTCATATACACTGGGGAATGGAATTTTCCATTTGTTGGTTTAGTTAACCTGTGTGGAGTTGCTAAGGCTTGCTAAGGAAATGTCTTTTTTTTCCCTAAGGAAAAGTGTAAGGTGGAATGAAGGTAGGTAAGCAGGCAGGAAGAGGGAGGAGGAAGAAGCATTCTGTTTTATTTTACTTTCATTGTTCATCTTGGCTGTTTCCCCCAGCTCGAGGGAACCCTTGTCCTTGGGATGTACGTGAGCTACAAACAGCCAGGGTGGACTTACCAGCTAAATCACCAGGGCAAACCAGGAAAGGTGTTTTCTGCAAGCCCATCCCAGCACGCCTCCTGTCGCCGCTAGGTGGAGCAGGTTTACTAGTTTATCTGGGTGATGCTGGTTTATCTGGGTGGTGCTGGTTTATTTTTAGTACACATGCAGATTCATCTGTTGATCTTTTTATCTACCATCTGCTTCCTTGTTCTCAAAGTCCCCTTCTTTTCCCTAGGCTATCACCTTCTTGTAATTGAGGGAAGAGAGGAGAATTAGCAATGTGCATACAAACTAAAAACCTCATTAAGTTATTACCATTTGTATACCTGTTCTTATGTTTTTGTCACATAACCAAAGGGAACTGAGGACTCCATGTTATTTAGTTCCCTGCCCTCAGGAAAGAGAGACCTGGGGTCGAGATTGCTGGTGCATCGACAGGACTATTGGCTGAGAACTGCGGTGCAAGATGCATCTCTGGTACTGCAGGCCACGTGGGTGGCAGGGTCTGGGGAGACCCTCTCTCCTGGGATCTGAGCCTAATGACAAGATCATTCCTTCACGAGCTTTTCTTACAGTGTGCAGACCCCTCACCTGACTGGGAAAAACTGAAATCCTGTCTCTGCCTCTTCCTCCTCGCCACTCACCAATAACATCAGGATGGGGTAGGGTGGTGGAGGTTTGTTTTGTTTTACTTTTTAAAGGAAAGGTGCAAGCAGGAATGAAGGCAAATTGCCAGACAGGCAGGAAGAGAGAAGAGGAAGAAGCATTTTATTTATTTAGTTGTTCCGCTCGGTTGGTTGTTCCCCTCGACCCCAGGTCGCCAACCCAGGGTCTTGGACTGTCTGTGGCTATGATACCTGGAGGCGGACTTCTCTGCCAGGCTACCAGGCATGCCTCGGGCTGCATTTTTTAAATCTGTTCATAAAAAGAATACCATTTGGGGGTAAATACTTAAAACATACTATACCCTAAGGAGGCCCTTTCAGACTCCTTGACATGGCTGAGAAGGTGTGACCTCCAGGAACTGAGATGATTTTGTCAAGTCATGGGTAGTTTTGTTATGGCTGAACCTCCAGACAGCAAGAAGACTGACCACTGGGCACTCAAAGGTAGAGAATACAGCACTTTATTGCAAGCACCAGCGCTGGTTCAGGGGTATCGTTACCCAAAGCTGAGCAACAGGGGGTCTAGGGGAGCTCTTTCTATACTTTTAGGTAATGATTCATTTCCTTGGCTAAGTGTGGTTTCTATTGGCAACTCATCAGTTATGTACAGCTGCTGAGTAGGGAGCCGATGCTTGCTTGTCCTTGGTCAGGATAACAGGACGTAGCTACAGTCTCTGTAAAACCATGGAAAATTCCTGGCAGATTAACTTTTGCATTGGGGTCAGGGAAAATGTCTTCTACCAGTTTGTGCTAAGAAAGCAAATGGGGTTTATAATCTCTGTGTCAAGTGTGAAAAGTTGATGCCACTAGAGTCATTTAAAAATGGATTCAGGACAAACTGAATCCAAGGAATTGCCTTATATGTCTGAGCCAACCTAACATGACTAGGAAGCCAGCAAGAATGTGAACACCCTGTATGAAAGAATTGACAAAGTGAAATTTTACCTATTTTTATTTTGTGATGTTACCACCTGTGACCCCTTGTGACCCCTCACCTGACCATTATTTCATCCTTCCTTTTTCCTCTGTAAAGAAATCCTGACTGCAGTACCCCCTGTGGTTCTGGTGGCTAAAACAGCTAAGATATAGGCCCGGTAGAGCCTACAGAACTGGGTTCAAGACCCATAGGCCAGCTGTAAAACAAAACTGACAAAATAACCTCTAACTTTTGTCCTTCCTCAGGACACAATTTGGGTTTCTGTCTAAATTTGCACTCCCAAGTGGCAATTCTTTGACCCCCAGATAAACACGTGTTATCTTTTTAATGAGCTCCTGAATTTATATTATCTAATACACCTGTTAAAATGACGCATGCTCCCACACTCTAAGATATCTGCCCCCACCACCAGCTCTTGCACCCCACAGGATAAAACGAAGTTTCATCTGTCTTTTCCACTGCTGGAAGGATGGTCAGTTATCCTCTTTGTGACCTGGGATGTTTCCTCTGAGTTTTCTCATTCATCAAATGTTAAGAACTACTATTTAAAAAAACAAACAACAACAAAAAAAGCGACAGAAAAACAAAAACAAAAAACTACCGTATCAGTCATCCTGTGAAATCAGAAGGAGTAATGTTTT
The DNA here is from genome assembly GCA_004363575.1 of Solenodon paradoxus. Classification (NCBI taxonomy): domain Eukaryota; kingdom Metazoa; phylum Chordata; class Mammalia; order Eulipotyphla; family Solenodontidae; genus Solenodon; species Solenodon paradoxus. The sequence continues at coordinate 36,975 of RJWH01002106.1, read as the reverse complement.
TCAAATAGTTACTATTTGAAACTGGCTCTCATTCAATGTCATATGCCGTTTGGAGAATTCAGGGCTGGTTGGGGAGTCACCGTCTCCATGGAGTGAGACCTCTGTTTGGGTGAGTTCCTGTTCTTAATGCTCATGGAGTGGGGATATGTGATAGACCCATGTGAAAGAGACCAACACAAGGGAGTTGATAAACTCTGAAGCATGACTTTATTGTCCCATGTGCAGGCCAGGAAAAGCTGCTTTCTGAGAAGAGGCAGAAAGAGCAATCCCAGGGAAGCTGTGAGACAGAGGCTTTTAAGGGGGCAGACTCTGGCTAGCACAGTGGGGGTTAGGGGTGGAAACCTGACAAGGCCATTTGGCTGAGCTGTTGACTTAGGGGTAAGGAGTCAAGGAAGCAGTGTCTGACTAGCATGGAGGGGGCTGGAAATGGAGTTCCTATAAGGTCATCTGGCTGAGCTGTTGACTTGGGGGTAGGGAGTGGATAGGCTGGAATGTTAGGTGAGCACAGAGGGGTGGGGATGGAGTCCTTGAGTTGAGTAAACAGGAGTGGGGGTTGAACAGCATCTGATCTTGCTTCAGGCTGCAAAACGTTCCATTTTTCATGCTTGGTTGGAAAGTGACAACTTTCAGTCCTTTTGTCTTACTCCAACCTTTCCTTGGATGAGCCTGTGGCTGTTCAATATGTTCACTCTTGAAGTCGGTGTTTGGGTAGGGGTGACCCAGGGTCTGGGATATATGTGCCTAGAGTTGCAGAGGAGACTGAAGGCAAACTCCAGGTCAGTGTTTTTAAATTACTTTAATCAGGTGTATAAACGAATTAAAATCTTGATTTTTGTCTGAGTGCAGCCTGCCTGGAAATAAACTCAAATCTGCTATTTTGGGTTAATGCTTTATTTGGCAATAGTCCAAGCACATATCCACGGAAACCAGGAGATGTCACTATTCTGACTCACACCATAGTCAAAGAAGTGTGTCATGCCAAGTTTGGAAGACCCGGTGATAGTGGGCACCCCGAGTGCATCAGCTCACATGAATCTCCACATCCTTTGGTCCAGGGAGGCAGATATGATTCTCCCATTTAAAAGCCAGGAAGCCAGGAAATACACTCTGGTGCACATCCACTTACATCCCAAGGTCCCAGTTTATGTCACAGGCTAGGGTGAAGGGGGGGTGGTGTGGGACAACCAAGATGAACAAATAAAATGAAAGGTTTCTTCTGCCTCTCTCTTTCTGTCCGCCAGCCTCTGCTTGCCTTCATTCCTGCCTGTACCTTTCATTAAAAATAAATACACAAAAAAGTGTTTCTGATAAGTAGGTAAGTAAATAAATAAATAAATGCCAGGAAAAATGAGATCCAGAGTAGGCACGATGGTGGCTCCCTCAGTGGTCCCAGTGGAGGTGAGCTGAGCTCCCTGGAAGGCAGGAACGCCCATCAGAGACTAACCTCACTTCAGGCCTTGGGGACAGACAGCCCTCTGACTCAGATCCCATGGCCCCTCCCAGATGGGTCTATAAAGCTGGGTTCTCAGGGCCTGGGCTCTGGCAGCTGTTCTGTCTTCTGTCACTGGTTTGGGTCAGAGATGAGTCCCTGTCTCCTGATGCTGCTGGGTGTCACCCTGATGCCCAGCTTTCTGAGGGGTGAGGCCTGTGAGGCACCCGGGTCTTGGTGGGGGTGCAGGTATCCCCAGGGGCTGGGGCGGGGAACCCCAGGAGCTGGGGTTGTTAAGCCCTGGGGAGGTGAGGAGCGAGGTTGAAGAACCTAAGCCTAGAAGAACCCAACCTTAGACCTGTACCCACCGCTCCTCCTACATCCCCCATCGCTTCTGTGCTTCATTCATTTTGGCTTTGTTTTTGTTGCTCCCCTTCTAACATTCTCCTTCCTCCCATTTGACTTTCTCTTCCACCTCCGTTTAATCCCTGATACAGTCTCATTCATGTTCTTGTTGAGAGCCCACTGTTTGAGCTGAAAGAGAGCAAGGATGTTTCTCTGGGGGTGGTGAGGACAAATAAAGCGGGCAGCTAGCAAAGGACTGGGCCCAATAATTACCGGTCACACGTGTGTGTGTGTGTGTGTGTGTGTGTGGTGGGGGGTGGGGAAGCCTTGCTCCTTGCAGTATGGTCCCTCCAGGAGCTGAGGGAGGTGCTGCCCTTTGCAGGGGCCCCGCCTACTCCAGAGGCGGCTGCTGCAACTGCCCAACTACCTCAGTCCCTGCACCCTAGCTCACAGGGCTCCAGGTGGTGGGTACAGGGCTGTGCATCCTCCCTGGTGGGTGCGCCCCTCTTGACAGGGCTGCAGGCTCCAAGGAGCCTCCAGAAGGGGTTTGAACTCTGCAGCTCTAACCTGTTTGGAGTGTCAGCGATTAAACGCCAGCCGCATTTGTGAGAGCGGGGAGAGCTTCTGCCAGACGCGGGGCAGCCAGCAGTGCCTGCTGAGGAGAGTCTTTGAAGGTACGCCTATGGTCTGGAGAGAGGTGACTTTCAGGCGCTCCAGGGTAGGCGCAGAGCATGGGACGGTTTGTTTTTCCTAAGAAATTGGGAAAGGATTCTCTGGTTCTGTGCTGGACATCGTGGGCCCTTACTGGACCAGTCGACCTATGGAGAGGAATGCTACTTGCAGGGTCCCTGGGCCTTGGGGAATCCTCGTGCATACTCAGGGATCACAGGAATAGGACCACACTAATGCCACTGTTGGGCATGCCCTTGTGTCTCAGGTGGCTGAGATGCTGGTGTGCAGATCACATATAGCCCAAGGACCTAGGTTAATGACTTACTAAAATAAAAGACAGTTCTATCTCCTCTCCTCTCTCTTCTCTTAAAATAAAGCCACTGAATGTGGTACATACACACAATGGAATACTACACAGCCCCTAGAAGAGATGAAACCCGGTCATTTGAATCAACATGGGTGGAACTAGAGGGAATTATGCTAAGTGAGTCAAAAGAAGAAAGAGAGATACCAGATGACCTCTCTGATAGGGGGAATGTGAAGAGAAAACAAAACCAACCTTGGACACTTGTAACAAAACTGGTTACCAATAGGGAATGGAGCCGAGAGGCAAGTAGTGGCGGAGCCCACTGGAAAGCAGTCAAGAGCATTGGTGATTTGATGGAAGGCAGGGTGTGTTGATACATGTCTGAGGAATGGGAAACCTATACATATGAGTTTATTTTAATGTAAAAAATTTTTTTTTTAAAACCACTGAAACTTATTTGTGGTAGTGTTTTGGGAACCAGAAGCCTTGGTGTGGAGAGGTTACAGGTTGGGGTGATACTGACCTCTGAGAGTCAGTAAACGCTCCAGGGTTCTTTGCCCCCCAAGCACTAGAAGTTGCAGAGTCCGAAGCTTCCTCAGACAAGACTTTATTGCAGCTGTCAGTATGAAAGAGGGAGAAGAGATTATGCTCATAAAAGCTTCATCTGGAGGAGAGGACCTGCCTTCACTGGGCTCCAGGTTTTTTAGTTAGTAGGGTGGATGAGATTACATGAGCCATGGAGATGAGCTGGTGATCAGCAGTTTCGAAGGACAGGCAACCTGTGCAACCAGACATTCTGCCTACCTGGGGGGTCCAAAAAATATCTAAAGAACTAAAAAAATGCATGTGTTACACCAGGTCCTTTTTTCTCATTTTGCTTTCCCTGGGTTGGGGGTGGGGGATGTGTGGAGGTAGCTTACATACCGCAGTTGGTCATAAACCAATTGGGCACCGCGTCGGGCAGTAATTCCCTGGGGTCAGTATGCAAGATTAGGCAGTGGGTTTTAAGGGATTTTAAGGCCTGTAGCTTGATTATAGCGATGTGGTTGGGACTTGAAATGAGAGTGGGGTCAGTCACAGCTGGAGAGTGTCCTGGGGAGGAGAAGGTAAAGCCCACCAGACTTTCCCCGCCTGTCAGGGGAGGCTGGCTCACTCAGGCCCACCTGCCTGGCAGTCTGACCCCAAAATGTGCTGCTTCCGCCCACTCATTGAATCACTCATTCTGTCAACAAGTGTTTAGTGTTTGCTTCTTTGTGGCCACAGATCAGATGCCCTCTTGTTTATCTTCCTCTCTAGGTGACAGGCTCCTGTATGGACAGCAGAGGTGTGCGGACCTGTGCTTCTCCACGTCTATCTTCAGACTAAACACTCAAGTGAATGTCTTCTGCTGCAATAACACTTCTTTCTGTAACAAGTTTTAGAGACTTGGCCCTTGCTTGTCCTGTTCGGTTCCATTATTCCTTTAGCCTTTTTCTGTACTCTTGTCGCCTCAAAGGATGCCCATCTGTCCTCAGCACTGTCCAGGCTCTGAAACCTCCTACTCAGCTATTGGCACAGATGTCACCGCAGCTTCACCCACCAGACAGACGCTTCGTTTCCTCAAAACTTTCTCCGGCCCCTTCTCTCTCCATCCTGCTCTCCCTGCCTCCCCAGCAGTGACTGCAGATAGCAAGCTCCCCTCTTCTCCAACAAATACCTTCTCACTGCTGATCACTGTGATAAGATGCTGAGTGCAGTCCTGTGCTGCTGAAGGACAGGGATACGGGTACACCCTGGTGGAGGAGCGGTTTGGTCGGCAAACTTCGGTGTGTGCGGTGCACATACATCCCAAGGACCCAGGCTCTTATCCTGGGGCTGGGCCAACGACCAGGATGAACAACTAAATAAACTAAATAAAATAAAGTGCTGCTTCCTCCTCCTCACTCTTCCTGCCTGCGCCTTTCCTTTAAAACAAAAAAAAAGAACAGGGCTACAAACAGCTGCATCTTTTAGGTGACTTTGTCATGCAAACATCCTACTGTGGTTACACCAACTTAGCCAGTATAGTCTACTCCACAGCTAGGCTGTGTGGAAGGGCCTGTTGGCATCACTGTGGTGAATGCGTTTCATGGTTGACTGATCCATCATTCACTGAGGCATCGATGCCTGACATACAATATAAGAGTCAGGCTTTTTAGGTGTATAGTTCTCTCAGATTTGATGAACACATACAGTCTAGAACCACCGTGATCAAGGTACAGAATATGTGCATTACCACAAAAAGATTCCTCTTGCCCCTTTTCTCCACTCCCAGCCCCTAGGATTACTGCCTCTTCCATACTGTTGGCTTCAGCCTGTTAGCAAAATTCCTGTTGATTTATAGTGACACACACTGAAGCCTGTCTCGTGACATGCAATGCTACTTCAATAAAAGTTTTAAAAATTCCATCCAGTAAATTTAAAGATCTAATTGGCTTCATTGAATAGTTCATAAGTCAGGCGAACATCCCATCTAGCAAGCAGGATGGTATTTCAGGAGGTCACACTGCATAGGGTTGAAGTCAGAGGATGGGACAAGGTTTATTTCGCTGTTTTGTTTTTAGTAAAAGAGACTGTTTCAGTAAAGCTAATCTCCCTTAGGGAAAGGAAGGGGATTTAGCAAATTCTCTGCTAGAACTGACCAAGAGTGGTCTGGATTATGTTCCTGGGAGTTTTAACTGCAAATATGTTACATGTTAAATCTTGGTTTGGAGATTTGGCTTGGTGTGAGTGACCTCACTTTGGGCCTGATGTTTTTTTAAACACTTCAATATACAACCATTTTTATGTGTCTTATTTTAATGCCTTTTAGTTTCATTTGTTTTGCTCTATATTGTTGGTTCCTTTTTATTTCTGAGTAGTATTCTATGTTTGGATAAAGCATAGTTTATCCGTTCACTGGTTGGTGGGTGTGTGGGTTATTTCCAGCTTTTGGTGATTATGAAAAAGGCTGCTATAAACATATTTATACAGTTCTTTGGGTGAACATATGTTTCTAATTCCCTGAGGAAAATATCTTGAAGTGTTTTGTAGTAAACATATGCTTATGTGACTTCCAGATGCTTTTCCAAAGTGGCTGTGTCGTGTTGCAGCCTCATCAAAAATGTATACTTGTTCTGTATCCACGCTAATGGTCATTCAGCCATTCTAATAGGTGGTCAGTGGTTTCGCAAACTTTTTTAGTGGTTTTAATTTGCATTTTCTAATGACTAATGATGTTGAGCATCTTTTCAAGTGCTTATATGGTTAAGCATCTTTCAAATCTTTTGTCCATTTTTAATTGGATTTATTGAGTTGTGAAAAGTCTATATATTTTGCATACAAGGCCTTTATCAAAAGTATTTTTTGTGACTATTCTCTCCCAGTCTGTAACTGACTTCTAACTTTCTTAACAATGTCTTTCAAATAGCTGCAGAGTTTCATTTAAATAAAGTCCAATTTGTCCTCTTTTATGATGTATATTTTTGTGTCCAATATAAGAATCGTTTAAAAAAATTTTTATTACCTTTTTAGTATTTTATTGTGATAACTTTATTTTACAAATTAACAAACTCATATGTATATGTTTCCCATTGATGCAATTTCCCCATTCCTCATATATGTGTCAACACACTCTGACCCCCACCAGGTTTCGAAGTGCTTCTACAACACTGTCCACTGGGACCGGTCACCACTTGCCACCCGCTCCATTCCCTCAGTAACTTCAGTTCTATTGCAAGTGTCCAAGGGTGGTTTGGTTTTGTCTGTTCCTTTGTTTTGTCTATGAGTGTGGTCATCTGGTATCTTATCTTTCTTCTGGTGGTTTATTTAATTTAGCATAATCCCCTCTAGTTCCATCCATGTTGATTCAAATGATAGGATTTCATCTCTTCTAATGGCTGTGTAGTATTCCATTGTATGTATGTACCACATCTTCTTGATCCAGTCATCTGATGTTGGGCACTTAGGTAATTTCTGATGTGGGAGCAGCATAACTTAAATTCTACAGGGCAGTATGCAGATGTATAAACAGAAAATTAATTAGCAAAATCTGAGATTTCTAAGAGTAAATACCCAAAGACCAAGGACCCCACCTTAGTAACTTGGATCTAGGCCCACCCCTACATATTCTTGCTGTTTTTACTTCAGAAAATCTAAACACACTCACAAAGGAAGAGACCCCCACCCCTCATATATATTCAAGAAATCCTCTTTCCTGAGTGAGAGGCAGGCAGCACAGGTCGTCCACACATGTGTGTGTTCCCTTGATGTAACTTTCCCAGTGCTCAGGGAGCTTCAACTCTGTTTCTGCTTTTAATAAACTTGCTGTGTGTTCCTGACTGAACAGCTCTCTCCACAATTTCTTTCTGGACAAACCCAGCGTCTCATTAATGTGTCTCATTCATGCTCACTGACATCAGTTTCCAGTTCTTAGCTATTGTGAAGAGGGCTGCAATAAATAGAGGATGCATAAATCTCTGTGGATGATATTTTTGTATCTTTTGGGCAAACACCCAGAAGTGGGATGGTGGGAATACATGGGATTTCCATATTCAACTTTTTGAGGAGTGTCCCTGCTGTTTTTCTAAAAGGGTTACACAAATTTGCACGCCCACCAATAGTGTAAAAGTGTTTTCTCTACACTCTTGCAACACTTGTTGCTTCCAGACTTTTGGATAATAAGCAATCTCTCAGTAAGGCAATATCTCATTGTTGTTTTGACCATCGGCCTATATTTTTAGCTTTATTCTAATACTATTTTACCTTGATTATAGTGAGTTTACAGTGACTTGTGAAAAATCAGGTACTATGAGTTTTCCAACTTTGTTCTTTTTCAAAATTCTTTTAAATATTTTAGATTCTTGCATTCCCCTAAAGATCTTCAAATTAGCTTTTTTTTTTTTTTTTAAGGAAAGGTACAAACAGGATGAAGGCAAATGAAATAGGGAATTGGAAGAAAGTAAAGACTTCTACTTACTGAGTCACTCTTAGCTCACAAGCCAGCCTTGAGGCTCCCAAAATAAGAAAGTTCAGTTAGGCCATCAGTCTTGAGATAACTACGATCCAGTTTGCGCATAAAACCCCGGCACATCCAGGGGCTCAAGGGCGAGATGTTCTGTTCCTGGAGCCTCCCCAGCTGAATCGGACCAGCAGAATGAAAATTTTAAATAACGGAAAGTATCAAACACGTTACTATGGAAACCTGTAACAACCATAGTTGCAGATTATCAACTGCCTTTGTTCCCTGAGCCTCTCTATGTGTCTATATAAACCCAGAGTTGCTTTCACAGATCACTCTATGATTTGGGAGAAACCCCATACAGTTGCCGGCAGGAATAAAACTCCTCTTAAAAATTCTGGTATGTTTCTTTGATCTCATTGGTCACTTTGTAACACAAGCAGGCAGACAGGCAGGAAGGCAGAAGAGGAAGAAACTTTTTTTATATAGTTTCTCACACTGGTTGCCCCCCACCCCCACCCCCAGACCTGGAACTAGAACCCAGGGGTATGTGGCTTGGGCTCCTTTGGAGGTGATTGACTAACCACTGCTCTATCAGGGGCCACCCAAATTAGTTTAATAATTTCTTTTTAAAAAGTGTGATGTTATTTTGATGAGGATCAATGTGGTTAATGCCCTCTAAGCATTGCTATTACTGTGTGCCACAAACTTTGATATATTGCTTCATTTTCATTCAGCTCAAAATATTTATTTTTACCTTTGATTTCCTTCTTTCAATTAGAAGTACATTGTTTAATTTCCAAAATTTGAAGGTTTTTCAATGATCTTTCTGCTGATTACTAGTTTAATTTCTTTATAGTAAGGCAACAGATATGATTTAATTTATTTTAAATTTATTGAGGTTTTCTTGGTCACAGTATAGTCTATTTTGTGAATATTCCATGTACTTGCAAGAAATATATATTCTCTTATTATTATGTAGTCTATAAATATCAATTAGGACAAATCAATTGATATCAGTAGGTATTCCATGCAGTGATTTTTTGCTGACATTCTATTAAGTAAGAAATGATTTTACAAATATATAGGTATTAGTTTTAATACAATGTGATGATCATTCCTTTTATGCAATTTACATTTATTATTAATATTATTGGATTAAAATTTGCCATTGTGTGTTTCTGCTTTTTCACCAGATATGGAAAAAGCATCAGCATATCTGTGCCTTATTTGGGCTTCTGTATATTTATGATTTTATTTTATTTCCATCATTGGCTTGTTAGTTATACCTCTTCTATATTTTTAGCAGTTGTCCTAGGGTTTATGGTATGCGACTTTAATGTATCTTTGTAACAGTTTACCCTGAAATAGCTAAAGAACATTTCTCTTTTGATGTCCTCGAGATTTTCTCATTCTCTTTGGTGGTAGCTGTTTTGAGTGGGCTCAGGGCACAATGAGTCTGGGGGCGTGGAGTCCAGAAAGAATTTGAGAGGGTGCTTGAGAACAGTACATGAACATTTATTAGGAGAAATAACAGAGGGACAGAGCTGATCTCTTTCTGTGGGCAGTAAAGCTGCCAGTATTGTCATCTGAAGCAGGGTCTTATATTCCAGGAAATTAATTTTCCTATGTTAGGGTGAGCGTTCGTCCTCCCAAGAAAACGCACACACACTTCAGTCGACAATGCAAAAGCAAAAGGAAACTTTATTTCCAGCCAGCTGGGGTCTGAGCCTCCTCCAGCACACTGGAGTCAGACAAAGACCCCAGGCTTTGTTTCAGCAGGGTTTTTATAGCAAAGGTTACAGAGCAAGGGATTAGTTACAATTCCAGACCTTGAAGCATTCACATATTTAGTATCTTTTGGCCCCAGGTTTCGGGTATGTCTTCTCTAAGGAATTTCTAGTTTCACGGCCAGAAACGAAACTTAATCCAGGGTTCTTATTTCAGGAAGCGAAACTCAGGCCTATAGCTATTTCTGTCCAGAGCCTGTCATGGCGGTGATTCGGCTCCTACACCTACTCGGTTAGTTAACGTGTTTTCTATAAGCCCACCCTAGCAGGTCTGGGGCTCGGTGTTTCCTATTATACCTGAGCGGTGCTGGCTTATCTGGGTGGCACTAGTTTATTTGGGTGGTGCTGACTTATCTGGGTGCTGCTGACTTATTTTTAGCATGCCTTCATGTGGACTAATCTGTTGACCTCTGCAATCCTGCTTCCTTGTCACCAGATCCCCTTCTTTTCTATGCTGTCCTTCGTCATCTCCTTCCTACTTTATCCAGGCCCAACAAGTTAGATTCTTGAGCCATTCTTAGAAAAGAATTTCAGGACATACTCAGGATGTTAGAAAGCAGAAAAAGTTTAATCAGAAAAAGAGGGAAAGTGGGCCTTCTTTTTGAAAAGAAGGGAAAAGGAGGCACCTGCTTGCTGACCCTCGCCTTATATCTGCTGATTATCAGAAACATTTGTGTACTCTATCCTTCAACCACTTGGCTAAATTTTAAAGGGAAGGACAATAGTGTTTTTCTTTGTAATTTTCTTTTAAGTGGTGCAGGCAGGGATGAAGGTGAGCAGAGGCAGGCAGTCAGCAGGAGAGAGGAGGGAGAAAGAAACACTTTATTTTTATTTAGTTGTTTACATTGATTGTTTCCCAGTGTCCCCAGCCCCTGCCCCAAGTCTTGAACCTTGGGGTGCATGTGGGACTGCTCCCAGGGTGTACTAAACTGCTAGGCCACCAGGGCGTGCCCTTTCTTTGCAATTTGTTGCCCTTAGTTGCATGCATTTTTATCAGCCGGAAGGCTATTAGTTCTGACAAGCAGGCTCTCACTGAGCAGCTAGTTTGGGGGGGCAGCCCTTTTCTGTCCCTGCCACCAACACCTGGAAATGGACATGCCTCTATCTGTGTCCAGCCCTTAATGTGAGGGGTTGAGTCAGTCACATCAGGGGTTGTGCTGAGTTGCTTGTCCTTATTTGCCATCTTTCCATTCATGTGCCAGGAGTTCTAGTTCTTCTGGTGGTTGCTGCTGTTTTCTTGTTCTGAGGAGTGTCAGGTTACAACCAAGGCCGCAGTGAGACTGAAGGAAAAGATAGACTGAAGCAGCACACAAGCAGCATTTATGGGGGGAGCGCTCCCCGGCGAGGTTCATGGGTCTCAAGATGGAGGCCAGTGAAGTCGCGCTGCCCGGGAAGAAGGGGTGCATTTTTATGGGTTTTTCAGGGGTTAGGAGGTGGGGGGCCATGGAACGGTTCATTGTGTTGAGTTCACTGGAGGGGTGAGAGACAGGTAATGGTTTATTGTCTCGTGTTCACTGGAGGGGTAGGAGACACGTAACAGTTTATTGTTTAGCTGGCTGGTGTGTCAGGTCTAGTTCCTGGAATCGGCCGGCCGTGGGGAAGTCCCTTGGCATTTCAAGTCTTCCTTCTTGGGGTCTCAAGCTCCCCTGGTGACATGTGCAGACCTGACATCCCAACCTCTTGGTCTATGGGAGCCAGGGGGCCGAGTAGATCATCTTAGCTACTTCCTGCTGACGTAGTGGGCAGAGCAGGGACTGGGGGACCAAGAGGTTAGGGAAGAGGGTCGGCATTAGGGAGTCGCGAATATGGCTGGAGGATCATTTGATTGAATGACGGTTCGGGTGAGTTCTTGGACACGGGTTTGTAGAAAGTGAAGGAAGCAGGGGGCTAGCAGAAAAAATAAGATGATTGGGATTAAGGGGCCCGCTATGGGTAATATCCAGGTGGCGAGGGGTGATTGTAGCCAATCCCAAGGGCTGGATTCCCTCCCATATTTGTGTAGGGATTTAGTTAGTTCATTGAGTTTGTGAATATTTTGTTCAGCTTTTCGTGATTCGTTAATGTAATAATAGCATTCTTCTCGTAGGAACAGGCAGGTTCCTCCTTTTTCTGCAGTCAGGAGGTCTAGAGCCCACCTGTTTTGAAGGGCTACCTTAGTTACTGAAGTTATTTGTCTTTGTAGAGAGGCTAAGGAGGAGGTGGCGGCTTCTAGGGAAAGTTCGAGTTTTTCTGGAAGACCTTGTGCTGCTAGGACACTGTGGCCCAGGGCCCCTCTGGCTAGGCCAGTGGCTGCAACTGCTGAAGCCACACTAAGGCCACTTAGGGTAGGGACCATGATAGCTCTTTTGGGGCGTGGGGCAGGAACTGAGCTTGCTCATAGGGTGTATGGAGGGACACTTGGGGGACTAGGAGAAGAGATGCAGGGGCCAGGACTGTTAGTGGAGATGCTGCGCAAGAGTGCCGTTACACCAGACGTGCCCTGTGAGTGTTTCAGAGATTAAAACTGTCTCGTTGCAGTGGAAAGAAGAGGCAATGGTTTTGTCAGAGATGTAGCAAGTAAGATTCTGTGAGAGGTCAGATTCCCAAAGAGGAATGGAGATGTTAGGGGAAGTACAAAGGGTCGAATTGAAAAGAGGCCCTGGGGACAACAGCCAGGAGGGGTGGCTGAGGGCCACGCAGAGGTAACAGTGGGTGACATTAAGGCTCGGGGTAGTATGGTTTAGGAGAGCAATGGTGTTGGAGTAGTGAAATCCGTGGGGGTAGGTGTAGGTGTAGGGGTTTCTGGACAGGTTAATTCTTTTTGTAAGACTTGCTCTGAAGACTGGATGTCCTTAGAGACCGGGACGATTTGGTGAGCAGAGCGGGGAACAAGGACCCACCCGACAGAGATGGTTCCTCTGGGTTTACAGGAATAGCTGTAGTAGCATAGTTTGCCTTTGATTTGTTGGGTCCATTTATTATCCCAGGGGTCAGAGATGTGGAAGAAGAGTTTATTTCAGTAATATGCAAATGTGCGGTTGTCATATGCACAATGTATTTTACAGGATTCGTAACGGCAGCCTCCATAACTTTCATATTGGGGGTCTTTGCAATATGTCTGGCTCTGATCATATAGGAAACAAAGGAAAGGTGAGTAGCTTGGGGAGACTAAAGTGAGGTTTAGGGGGATGGTTATTGTTGTCTGACACCCTTGGAGGGAGCAGTTGGCTTTACTGGTCAGGCAGGGGTTGGCGTCTCCTTCATATACTTGAAATTGAGAGATATGGGCAGGATTATTGAGGGATAGAGGTAGGCAGAGGAGGAGTAGAAGGAGGAGTGGAGGGAGATTTTTTGAGATGCAGAGTTTAGTAGGGCCTAGAGGCTGGCAGGTATCCTCATCCTGAGCAGGAACCCGTTTGATGCGTGATAGGTGATGCCACGAGGGATCTCCAAGCAGTTTGACCGCAGTAGGAGTAGTGACGATGACAGTGTGTGGTCCCGTCCACCGAGGCTGGAGAGGCTTGGGGTGTAGTGTTTTTAAAAACACTGTGTCTCCCGGGGAGGAGGTTTGAATGGTGTCTGGGAGGGCCAACTCAGGTTGTGGCTGGTATCTGTCAGCGTGTTTTCTAAGGAGTTGTCTGAGGAGAGAGAGATAGGGGAGGTAATCGGCTAGTGGGGGGCTTGAGACAGGAAGGTTTTGGTTGATAAGAAAGGGTCTTCCATACATAAGTTCAAAGGGACTTAGGAAAAGAGGAGCTCGTGGGCTGGCCCGGATGCGTGTGAGTGCTAGAGGAAGGTCGATCCAGGACTGGCGAAATTCCAGAGTGAGTTTGGAAAGGTGGTCATTCAGTATTCTGTTGGCGCGTTTGACCTTACCAGAGGGTTGGGGTCGGTATGGTGTGTGTAGGTGCCAGGAGATGCCTAGGGTGGAGGAGACTAGTTGAACAGTTTTGGAGATGAAGGCTGGCCCGTTATCAGACTGGAGGGAGTTGGGGAGTCCGAAGTGTATGATTATGTGATGTAAGAGGGCTTCTGTGACTGTTGAGGCCAGGAAGGCCTCTATCCAGCCAGTCATGGTATCTACTAGGGTTAAGAGATATTTGATCTTTTTGTGGGAGGGCATGTGTGTAAAGTCAGTTTGCCAGTCTTGGCCAGGTAGGTATCCGTGGAGCTGGTGGAAGGCAAAAGAGGAGGTCTGATGCCTCCCTGAGGGGAAACTTTAGAACAGACATGGCATTGAGCACAGATGGAGGAGATGGAGGCTGAAAGGGTGGGGGAGTGAAAAAACGGTTTTAAGAAGTGTAGAAGAGCTTTTGCTCCAATGTGGAGAGTGTTGTGAACCTGCCGTACAAGGGAAGAGGTTTGTTGAGCAGGGAGGGCAAGTTTGTTGTTAACCATAATCCATCTGTGGCTTGTCTGAGAGCCTCCTTGGGAGAGCAAGGAGGCCTGTTCCTTGGGGGAGTGCTGTGGAGAGGAGGGGTAGATAAAAAGAGAAGGGGCGCTGGCGAGGGGCCTTCGCAGGAGGTGAGGGCGCGGGCAGTGGCATCTGCCTTGTTGTTGCCACTTGTGACTTCAGAGGAGTCGGATTGATGTCCTTTGCAATGGATGACAGCGACCTTAGGGAGTTGAAGAGCTTCGAGCTGGCGGAAGATGAGTTTAGCATTAAGGATAGGGGATCCTTTGGTGGTGAGGAAGCCGCGCTCTTTCCAGATGGTGGGGTGACTGTGGGTGATGTGAAAGGCATATTTAGAGTCAGTATAGATGTCAGCCGTATGGCCTTTGCTTAGGTGTAGAGCTCTGGTGAGGTGCTAAGTTCTGCCTTTCGGGAGGAGGTGCCTTCGGGTAGGCAGCCGGACTCAACAACGTCTGTCAGTGTGACAATGGCGTAGGAAGCTCTACGGTGTCCGTGTGAGTCAAGGCAAGAGTTACCATCAATGAAGAATGTGAGGTCAGCCTTGGCCATTGGGGCAGCTGATAGGCCAGGACAAGGGTCTGCAAATGTTCTATTAAGTCTGAGCAAGAGGGCATAGAGGGCGAGGTATTAGGCAGTGGTAGGAGGGTGGCTGGGTTGAGAGAGGGTGACTGAGAAAGGGTAATGGGTGGGTTTTCTAGGAAGAGCATATGGAATTCTTGAAGTTGGGAGGGTGTGAGAGTGCTGAGATGGGTGGGATAGGAGGTCTTGGAGGCGGTTTGTCAAAGTTGACAGCTTTGTGGCTGGCGGCCTGGAAGCCAGCGAGGATACAGACAACAAATGGGTCTGGGTGAGCCCTCCCCCTTTGGCCGGCTTCAGTGTCAGCTTGGAAGTCCCAGTCAGCGGCCTGTCGGGGACGGCTTGGGCCCCTGGCGGCATGGTCTGGTCAGTAAGGTGGACCTGATCTGCATAGCCTTGGGCTGCCCTGAAAATACGGTAGCATTCATCTGGGGTGAGAGTAGACGAGAGAATGACATAGACATCATGCCAGGTGAGGTCGTAAGCTTGGGTCAGGTATTGGAATTCTTTTGCATAGCAAGTTGGGTCATTGGAGAAGGAATCTAGATGCTTTTCTGTTTGGTAGAGGTCAGTCAGAGAGAAGGGGACATGAACACGAACAACCCCTTGGGCCCCAGCCACCTAGCAGAGAGGACAGAGAAGAGAAGGGTTTCTTGATTGGGTGTGACGACTGGGGGAGCAGGTGGTTGCCGAGGGGCGAGTGGGGCCAGGAGCGGGCGGCTGGGCGGGTTGGGGAGGGTCTTCGGGGTAAGGAGGGGGAGCTGAAGGAGGGTGGGAGAGCGAGTCAGGAGGGTCTGAGAGGCAGAAGGGGGTCACCTAGGGGACTTTTGTCTTCTGGTGACTTACTGTCTGGTGGTGGAGTGTCCCGGGCTGCAAGAACTTGAAGGTGTGACAGACTTTAAGGAGAGAGGAACGGGAGTGCAAGCAAAAGAAGGCTTGGATATATGGGACCTCCTCCCACTTGCCAGTATGGAGACAGAAGTTGTTTAAGTTGGTGAGGATGCCAAAGTCAAAGGTGCCGTTTTCAGGCCAGCAAGACCCATTATCCAATTGGTACTGTGGCCACACCACATTACAATAAAAAATGAGGCATTCCCGCCTGATGTAAGACTGCAGCCCTAGGGTGGCTCTGGAGTCGAGCAAATAGCCCAGAGGGGTGGACTGGTCTGTCTTAGAATTTTGAGAACCCATGTCAGTTTAACTGGTGTGACTCAGACAGAAGCCACAGGCGGGACACAGCGTCCTGTAATCCGGAGCCTGGCCTTACAGGAGACAGGTTATCCCCGGTGGTAGTGGTCGTCACCAGATCCAACAGGGGACAGTCAGGACAGGGGGCACGGCTGTTGTGGGCCCCCGACAAGCCAGCCAGGCCAGGGAGTCACACCGGGGGACCCGAAAATGGGCTGTGAGGCCAGATTAGGACAGGATGGGACAGGTCTGAGGCGTTAATGACAAAGACTGACTTACCTCGGAGAAGAAAAGGGCTTACCTGGCAAGCCAATGTGGGGTCCCAGAGCGGAAGGTGGAGGCCTCAGAGTAAGAGGGTAGAGAGAGGGGTCCCAGCCTTGCATGTTGGGCACAAACCCCTCTCCCGGGTTTCGGCATCAAGATGTCAGGTTACAACCAAGGCCGCAGTGAGACTGAAAGAAAAGATAGACTGAAGCAGCACACAAGCAGCATTTATTGGGGGAGCGCTCCCAGGCGAGGTTCACGGGCCTCAAGATGGAGGCCAGTGAAGTCGCGCTGTCCGGAAAGAACGGTGCATTTTTATGTTTTTGTCTCAGGGGTTGGAGGGGGGACATGGAACAGTTCATTGTCTTGTGTTCACTGGAGGGTAAGAGACACGTAACGATTTATTGTTTTGCTGGCTGGTGTGTCAGGTCTAGTTCCTGGAATTGGCGGCCGTTGGAAAGTCCCTTGGCTGTTTCAAGCCTTCCTTCTTGGGGCTTCAAGCTCCCCTGGTGACCCGTGCGGACCTGACAAGGAGGGTACTGGGGGATGCTGGAGGGTTTTCTTTATGTTCATTCTGCTCACTCAGCTTTTACACCCCCCTCACTCCTGCACTACAAAACAAGTATCTCTTCAAGTTTTTGCCCCTCTCTCAACATTATAATCCTGTTGCTTATTATTTGGTACTAAACTTGTGGTTGCAACACAGGGTTTCTCGATTATCCTGGTTCAGCTGTATCTCTAGAAGCCCTAGCTTTAGGGGCAAACTTTTTTAGTATTCCCACCTCTTACTGTGGCTTTAGGAACTAGTCCTGTGCTTATTAGTCCTGAGGATAGTTTTTCCACCTCAAAGAGATACATTCAGTTTCGTTTTGTTTTTCTTATCCCAGTTACGATAGAACTTTATGCCAAAGGGTCAGTAGGATTTTCTGCCCCTATTCCAGCAAAGTCAGGAGAAATAAACAAGGCTGATTTCTGACTTCTGCCAATTACTGATCAGGTCTTGACCGAGTAACCCAGGGAAGAGTGTTCTGAATCCTGCTCACTAAGTCTAGTTAGGAGGTAGGGCTTCCAGCTGGAAGGAGCTGTTGCACCAAAATGGCTCTGTAAGACACTGGGGCTCACCCACAACTACTGGGGATTTTTGTCACTGACCCAAAGCAGAAATACATGAAGGGACTTTTCCAGGGATGAAGACTCATGTTAGCCTGAGAACTTGCGTTAGGTAGGGTAGCCACTTGATTTCTCCCCTTTTTGGGTCTACCTGTAGCCAAGTGCTCATCCTAAAGTCTGGTCCATGAATATTAAACTTCTTGGTAAAATTTGTTTCTTCTTACCTATAGAAAATACACCTACAAATGACAGTATGTTAACAGTACAGCCTTGTCAATGGTGGAAACTTCGTTCTATGAAGGTCCTCTCGACCATCCAGCACTAGCCCTACCTATAGAATAACCAGGAGGATGTGGCCCTGACCCCTTAATGCCCACTGCCAAGCAGGAAGCAGCTAGAATGGTCATTGTCTATTCACCCTGTATGATTTCAGGGTTACATCTCCTTGAGGAGGGGATTGTTTAGGTAGAATAACCTATGGGGTGGGACAAGAGACTGGACAAAGGAACAGAGGAACAGAGGATAGCTGTGTAAATGTTGGAACCAACAATCACCCATCAAAAAAGGAAACATTGCCAATCGGCTCTATTGATCGATAATCAGGCACATTTGTGATGGGGATTCCCATAAGTATGTGATGATTGGACAAGACAGGCATTGATGTTCACTTGAACTCAGTCTGCTTCTCACTGACTTGAGAAGTGTACTGTCTCTCTTGCTTAAATAAATTTCCCGCTTAACTTTTTTTCTGTTGTGTCTTGTGTGCCAAGTGTACACATCGGGTACAAGAACCTGGATTGAGGCTCTGGATTCGTCGAGAGCTCTCATGCTAACATCAGTAAAACATGGACTGATAAAATAAATAAGAGAAATGTGCCCTCCAAGTGAGAGGAAGGGTGGACACAGACGAGGTCAGGACATCAGTGCCCAGTGCACACGGTGCCAAGCCACGGACTTCTCGAGGGGAGAAGCTCAGGGGAGGCCAGAGCCGAGTGACAACAGCCAGGTATTGCTTCATGGGAAATAAGCCCTAAGTGGGAAGATGCTCTTTAAAAAGGGGAACATCTGCAAAGCTAAACTCAGGGGTTCAGAAACCCACTCATTCATCTTCCTCATACTTCCAAATGGTTTAGCTAACTAACTTCTCCTAGGTATGCACCAGCATGGAACTAGAGACTATTTTTCTATGAACTATTGGGGTTTGCTGTTTACTCTAGGGTAGTTACTTATTTTTTCAGGCACTTTTAGTAGCTCACTTTTTCAAAATCCAGACATAAAACCCAGTCAAACTAACTTAAGCAAAAGAAAAATCAGATTAATGATTTGATCAACTCATGGCACCTTGTCAGTGTCAGAACCTCCACCAGAGCAAGCCTTAGACCAGGGATTAAAGTTCAGCTATCAGGACAGTGAATTGCCTCTGGCTCCAGCACCCAGTCGTGGATGCATCTGGATCGATAAGGAAGCTGATGGACATGTTTGACATGTGAGACTTGTAGTATGTAACCAGGATGACCCTCCACCAAGAAGCAAAGGAATGACACCACTTGAAGAAGACCACCAATAACTTCAAAGGACAATGTCACCTTGCCCAATTAGGAACTGAAACCTGGTCTGCAGACTCCTCTCTCCATCCCACTTCCTCACCATGTGGGATTTTCCCTTAAAAACTCAGGCTGCCAGCAAGGAAACTGGAGTCAGCCTCCCTTGGCTGGCTCCATCCTCTCTCTCTCTCTCTGTTCCCCACTAATGGGGGTCTCAGCCTCCCTTGGCTGACTCCATCCTCTCTCTCTGTGCTCCCCACTAATGGACCCCCAACTTGCTTACTCACTGCGCCTGTCTGATATGTGGAGCTACCCTGAACCCATGGGGTCTGAACCTCCCTTGGTCGATCTCTGCTTGCTCACTAGCCTAATTCTGTCGTGGATTCTTTGGGCGACCTGAGCCCCACACTCAGGCATTTCTCCTGGCCTGGTCTGGGGGTAGGAGATGGGGCACAGAAGTGAGGAGTTCTTGCACACTGATATCTCTGTCCTGGCAAAGGAGCTGCATTTTTTCTGTATTCTCTTCCCATGGCACCAATAACATAGAACATGGGTCTTCAACACTGAGCCCTAATACACAGAGCTCAAAGATGCTCACACGGCCCTTTCATAGAAACATCTGATGTAAACAGCATAGAGATCATGTCTTTGCCCTCATTTTCCTTTTTCTGTTTTGCATGGAAATTAGAAGGGGTCAGACATTTCTCCCAGCTCTGTCTTTCAGAATGGGATGACACCTGAGAGAACCACAGCATTCTTTTCTGGAATTGCACCCCAACTCCCTTATGCTCTCTTTCTGAGGACAGCTGACCACAACTTTGGTGTTGCTATTCTGTGGCCTCTATCTCTTCTCATGTAGAGATTTAATTTATACACAAAAGGTAAACATTTATTTGAGCATTTTCTGGTTGAGTACAGCTCATTACAGTGTAAGCACTGTGAGAGCGAGCCCACATTACATCATTCCTTATACCAACTTGGGGGCTTGGACGTAGTAGGTATTTAATATATGTACTTAAAAGAATGCCCAGCATTTCTAGCTAAAGCCTGAAATATTTATGGGTGAAATGACATTGTATCTATACTTTGAAAGGTCAGGAAAGATTAGTAATATTTTTGATGGTTGTTGAAATTCTGAAATAGGGTGATGAGTGCAAGGGTTATATAGTTTTCTTCCTGTACCTTCCTGTACCAATTTCTGAAATGAAATATTTAAATGACAACACTAGTAACCTTGAGGTTTTTAAATATGTCTGAATGCCCTGTAACCAGCACCCAGCCTGGCTGGCACATGAAGGATCTTCTTGAATGTTGAGCCCTGCTTGGGGCAATGGCATTTCTGGTCAGTTTTTAAGAAGGAAAAAAGAAAAAAACAAAACAGAATTGTTTAAAGAAGAGTTTTCTGGGCAAAATTTGATGTGAAAATCTAAATATCCTAGACTTAGCAGTCACCTTAGCAATTCCAATCCCGTTTCCCTGCACCAGGGTACCCTCCCCCAGGCCCCATGCACAGCACATGGGCCTTTGGGGACGACCCCTGCTCCTGGGGAGGGGCAGTGCTCCATAACCACTGTATCTGCTGACTATCCCGCCCAGTCCAGGGCCCCCATCTCCAGCACCTCTTCAGCCCTTCCAGTGCACAGACAGGCTTCCCTGCTCCACTCTGCAGGGCAGTCTTCAAATACCCCTCACCTCTATGCTGTGCCAAAAGAATGTCTGGGTTTGGGGTACATGACTGGTGCTGAGTCATGGCTAAAGTCTTTAATCCTGATGCTCCCACTGCATTTCTTTTGTAAAGGAAGGGTGATCAAAGTTCAACCTCTTAACCCCTGTGCTATACCTTCGCCACTTACCCAAGAATGCCTGAGAACATAAGAGAAAGCAGTAGAGAGCAGCTCCTAGGGAGGATATAGTAGATAAGGTGCGGGGTGGGATTCCCCCAAGGGCATCCACATCCTAATCTTGAAACCCGTGAAGGTTACTTTGTATGCAAAGAAGGACTTTGCCAACTTGATTAAATTAATAACCTGCAGTGAAGGAGGTTACCCTGAATGATCCAGGGGTGTCCTAAATGCAATGACATAGATGGTTATAGGAGGGCAGTCAGGTTCAGGACTTGGGGACCAACACTGTCAGTCCCTCTCCCCTCACATCCTGCAGCATTCTTTTTCTGCCCCCCTGCTCTTTCTGAAATATTGTCCTTTCTCTTTCCCCTCCTGCTCTCTGTGCCTTCAGTCTCCCAGGGGAGAGAAAGAAGAAAACACAAAAATTCACATGAACTTATTAAAGAAAACGAGGCTCAGCCCAGAGTGCATTAATAAGAGGCATTTCCAAAGAAATGAGTCAAGGAGACAATGAATTTCCTCACCGAAATGAGACAAAAGTCTTCAAATAGTAAAGGTCAGGATGGAGTCACAGGTGGGCAAGTTGCTCACTTAGAACTTCAGCAGCCTGTTCAAAGGGAAAGAACATCTCCGCCCCACACACATCACTGTACATTTCAGTGGTCAGGCACTCCCTGCTGGAGCAGTGGTTCCATCAGCTCCTCCAAAGAAGCCCAAGCCACATACTCCCAGGTTCGCGTCCTGTGTGAGTGTGTGAGTGTGGTGGTGGTTGTTGGGGGAGGGGGGTGGGCAACTGGTGTGAACAACTAAATATTTTTTAAAATGCTTCTTCCTCCTCTCTCTTCCTGCCTGCCTACCTGCTTGCTTCATTCCTGCCTGCACCTTTCCTTTAAAAACGTTTTTTTCAGTGATCAAGTAAGAACATCCCTTTCCTAGAAAGGGGAGGGTCACCTACAATACAACTGACACTGCTCTCTCTTTTTTTTAATGAATCATAAATTTTATTTCACAATGTAAATGTCACTAAACATGCATACACTTTAAAACAATGAAATTTACAATTCAGTTATTTTTTTTCCTTTTTTCATAGGTCATTATTACAATATTGACTCTAGGCCCTTCAAAATGGATACAAAGTTTTTCCGAGCAAGGTCAGACAGGTACTTGTACAGCTTAGACTTCACTGCAGTGATCATGGAAGGCGGAATGTGGCCTGTGAAAGATTGGTGGGCACTGGTTAGAAAAAAAAAAATCCTTCAGAAAAGGAAAACGTGTGCTTGTTGGAAATGGTCTTGGACCCTAGGATTCTGCCTTGGGCCTTCGGCACACGATTCCAGGAGCTCCACCAATGGCTTTGGACAAGGAAGGGGTAATTTGTGCGGGGGTAGGGGCAGACCTCGACGCATGCACCCAACACAGTCACTCGAGCACGTCGGGGGTCCCGCCGGACCTGCTCAGCAGCGACCTCCGGACTCAGCACTTGGCACCATCAGAGCGCGCCGTGGGGCGGGGCCGCACTGGAGGTGGCTCCCTGGCTTCCATGGAGATCAGTTTGTTGGGGACTGGAAGGTCTGAGATTCTGGGAGACAGGATGCTTTTCCAGCTTCTCATGTATGTCTTTCGGTTCCTCATGCGTCTTGCGGGGTGGGTTGGGGGGCTTCTATTGTTGAAAGGTTTCCCAGGCAGCTTGGAGGGGCGCTTTGCATCCTCTGGAAAACAGGAACTTTCCATCCTTTCAGACAGCTTAGGGGTCTTGCCTTGGAGGTGGGTTCAGCTGATTGGGGCTGTTATTGCTGATATCTTCTTTGGGGAATGGTGATTTTTTTTTATTGGCTTAGGGCTCCAGATAAGACATTGGGCAGGATCATTTCTTGTTCGGTCTCCCTTACAGGTAGGTACAAAATTAAAATTGCTTGCTTGTTTGTTTTTTGTCAATTTAATTATCAGACCAGCCTGAGAACCTGGAAGTGAAGAAGGGAAAATTTTCTGCTCATAGAGGGGTCTGCAAACCCTGTAAGACCCGGGTCCCAGGGTGTCTCTTGCCTCTTTGTCACTGCTCTCCCCATTCACCTCTCTGGGGTTTCTTGCTGTTCTCACACCCACTCCCCTGCGAGTCCTGCCCGGAACCTTTGCATTTGCTGCTCCTTCTCCAGGAAACTCTCCCTCCGTGGCAGTGTCATGACTCGCTTCCTCGCTTCTTCGGGTTCTGTGCAAGTATCGCCTTTTTAAAAATTAAATTATTTTCTTAAACGAAAAGTGCAGGCAAGAATGAAGGTGAGAAGAGGTAGGCAGGGAGAGAGAAGAAGAAGCATTTATTTATTGCATTTAATTGTTCATCTTGTTTGCTCCCCCAGTCTTGGGTCGTGAACCCAGGTCCTTGAGATGTATGCAGACTGAGCTAGCCGGCGTCTGTGGTCTTACCCACTGGGCCACCATGGTGTGCCAATATCACCTTGTCAATGAAATCTTCACCTGTGTCATTGGAGCAAGATCACAGCACCCCATGCAAATGTTGTCACTTCTGCTGCAAATCCCATGAGTAGCAGTGTGTCAGTATAGCCTTCTCTGTTTGAAACAATTTGAATAATATTCCAAACAGAGCAAATTTTTATTCACTTTCTTCATTGACAAATAACCAGTAGCCTTAACTCCTTTAGCAAACAAGAAAGACATTAACTTTTAGAAATGTATCACTTCTATACCTCGTGACATCATTAAGCAAAGATTTTCAAATGCCCTAAAAATCCCTCATGTGTTTATTAGCGTCTCTAGGCCTAAGTGACATATATTGAATTGACATCTAGAGAAACATGCAGAATACTTGTAGTGTCCACAGAGAGTTGGTTTGCACTGAAGGATAATTTGAAGAAGATTTTATTGCATCAATCACCAAGCAGAGTTAGAGGTTTTCTGTTGAAGGAAAGAAACACTGTAAAATTGTGTTTAACATTTGACCCAGCAATTCTACTTCTGGGTGTTTACCCAAAGAGTATGAAAACATGAATTCAAAAAGATATATGCACCCTTATGTTCATTGCGGCACTATTTACATTAGCCAAGAAATAATCACAACCTAAATACCCAGTGATGCATGGATAAAGATGAGGTGGTATATGCACAGTGGAATACTGCTCAGCCATAAAAAGATGAAAGCTTGCCATTTGCAACAACGGTGGATAGAACTTGAGGGAATTATGCTTAGTGAAATAACTCAAAAGTAGAAAGATATTTCATTCATATATGAAATGTAAAGAAACAAAACAAAACCAGAAAATTATTTAGACTGACAACAGAATGGTGGTTACCGGAGGGTAAGAGGGGGTCGAGGATGGGTAGAGTGGGTTCACTGGAGGGTGGTGGATGACAGCTGACACTTGGTAGTGGGTGTGGTGTGTCATACACAATTGTTGATGTGTGGGGTTCTACACCTAAAACTTACACAGTATTGTGAACCAGTATTACTTCAATTACAAAAATAAAACACTGCTCTGTATCATAAAATGAATAGAAGTTAAAATGATTGATTCATCTCTCTACCTACAATGATATCTAGCTGAAAAATTAAGGACATCTCTCCCTAAACAAGGGTTTAGTATCTCCTGACCCATCGCTTTACATCATTAGACTGTTGAATTTACGTTCAAATAGTGTTTATCTTCCATGTGCAGCGCTGTCCAGTGTTCCTCACTAATTTACATGTTTATTGTGTCTTTGATCTTTCAGATAAAATTTCAGGACACCAAGGCCCACAAGAACCAACACCTCTGTGAGAACCACGAGCAGAGCTGAGCATTCCAGCCTCACGGGGATGGCAGGTCAGGATTCCTTCTGAACCACAGGGAGAGGTAGCTGGTGACGGCCGTGTGCCTCCTATTGGCCTCCCAGAGCTGTCTCGGAGCACTGTTGGTCTATCTTCTTATAAGATTACAGGGAACCTGAGCTAGTAAAGTGATTCAAGTTTAAATTCATTTACAAGGGAGAAAGAACTAACCCCCTGACCTTTGACTGACTTTTGTAACCTGGGCTGGAGAGGGACAAAGTTATTAAATACATAATGATCTTGAAACTCATATTATACATGAGACATTAATGTCCCTTTCACCCCTTAGCCAAATAGAGGATCATTTTGACCACAAATAATTTTATAGGACCCGTAATCTTTCCTGATAGTCAAGGTTGGCAGTATTTACAGGCGCTCCTTGAAGTCCTTTTTAACACCCATCTCAGGAGCAGTGTACCATCTCAGGTACCTTGTGCTTGGTGACACAACCAGTTACCATGATGACCCTGTGGTCCGGCCCTATACGAAGAATACTGGCTATGGCATTGGGTTTGTGAAGTTAAATCCATCAATGAGCCAGAATTTACCAGCAAATGGAACAGCCTTTCTCTGGAGCCTTCAGTAGAATTGCAATCTAGAGTCACCAGTGGGACAAACCTTGTAAATGTTCCTGCGGGAGGACAGAGGGATACAGAGCCTGTGTGAGCAAGCTGCCTCGAGCAGGTACAGTAATAACATGCTTTAGAGGGGAGAGGAAAACATGCACAAAGGAAGATGCCTCCGTGTCAGTGCTGGATTGTTCTCTAGGCAGGTCAGGCAGTGTGAGCTGATTTCTGGAAATAGTCTGGCGCCAGCTCTCCAAATTCCCCAAATTCCAGGTATCAGGATGCTGCTTTACTGGGGGGTGATGTATGTGGTTGAAAATCCAAGTGAGTACACAGTCAGGTGCGGTCAACATGCATAAGCTGGTCCTAGTGGGTCCCTGACTCCAATTTGGGTATTCCCTTTATCATTTCTTTTTCATCTTTTTTTAAGGACAGATTCAGGCAGGAATAGAGGCAAGTAGTCAGGCAGAAAGGAAGAGAGAGAGAGAAGCACTTCATTTTTATTTAGTTGTTCATCTTGGTTGTTTCCAGGTCCCCGGACTTGAACCCGGGTCCTTGGGATGTATGTGGACTCCTCTTGGGTGGAGGCAGAGAACATAACTGCTACTCCATCTGGGAGCTCCTCTTTATCTTTTCCTTTCCCCTGGTCCTGGGCCTTGACCCTGGGACCTTGGGCTTTATACGGTACACCTTAGCTCCTGAGCCACAGGGGTGCACCATTCTATGATTCCTTAGTCATCCTCACAGGCTCCATGTAACACGATGCCACAGTGACAACACTCAGCATTCTGGAAGCTGATGGGACGCCTTGCCCCTGTGCTGGGGGAGGGTGTGGAGACCTTGAGGTCCCTGAAGCTGATGGGAGAGGAAGTCTGGGAGGGTCAGGGGGCTGTGGGAGGCTTTCAGAGAATCTCCCAAGGACTGGAAGACCCCACCCATGTGTGCCAAATGTTTCAAAATTGTAATGATAGGATACCCTTCAATGATTTTAATGACTGAAGTGAAAAATGCATAAAAAAGAAGAAAAAATGAGTATAGATTGTTCCTGAGGGATACCTCCTTGGAAAGAACCCAAGTCTTGTCTCCCTTTGATATTCAGGAAAAGCCACCCTGTACTATAATTGTCTTGTGGAATTGCTCTGAGTTTCAAGAAAGAAAGCCCCACATAGGGCACAGCCTAGTGTGGAGGCCTTGTGAGGGTCATGGGTTCACAGGGGAGGGTGCTGCTCACTGAGTGGAAGCCAGTCCCAAGTTCAAGTGTGAACAGAGCTCTGGCGCGCTACGCATAGGGGATGGGGAGGCAAGGAGGGAACCCAGAGAGGACCCTCCAGGGATGTGAGATGCAGTGCAAGGACAGCCAGCAGGTGCTGCCCTCTGAAGCATGGAGTGGAGAGAATGAGGACGGAGATGAAACAATGGGATTGCATCTATAAAATGGGCATGCTCCTGTTTAAGAAAGGGAGGGAGCATCTTTATTTGTTTTTTCACCCCAGTCCTTGGGCTCTAAATAGTTCCCTTGTCAGTGTCCCAGTCACTTGAGCCACAGGGCATGCCCAGAATAATACTTTTACTTCGTCTTTTTTATTCAGATGCTTTGTGAAGTTTTTTATTTGATGAAAAAAAGCAGGGGAAGTGCAAATATTATTAATGGATGCTCACCTACTTTTGAACATACTCTGATCCTGAAAAAATACTTGTGAAAGTAAAAATGTAAAAACTGGCTTCTGATTATAATCAGTTTTCCATTTCCAGGTAACTAAAAACATCAAATTCCCATGGACACATCACTTGGAAATCTAGGGTGTATTTACTTTTGACATTTAAAACACATTACTTATGTCCAATTATCTCCACAACTGTTCACGAAGTAACCGGGATGAAGTCCAATGAGCATCTAATAGAAAGGCTAGATCTTGCTTAGTCTGCAGTTAAGTGCTTTTCATTTTTAGATCAAGTACTAAGTGTACGGAAGCTACTACAGTTGTTATTTTTGGTACCATAATTTTAGTTTTTCAGTTTTCCACACACTTTGCAATCTATAGAAGCATAGTGGAAAAAAAATTCAAATATTTCAAACGCTGCAGAAACAAAACAGCCCAAATTAGCCTCAGTAGAGTGGTCAGTGGCGCCCCCTGGTGTCAGTATGGAGCAGTAGATGGAGCAAAATCTGTGCTCAGCCTATGGAAAGGAGTCAGGGACTCAGCATTTCCTGTTCAGAAGCACAGGACTGATGAAATGTACTGCAGCTCGTATCTAAGAGGAAAGAACTAGGCTCCTGAACTCTTTGCCTGGTGTGAAGTCAGACCCTGCCAGTGCCTTTTCCTACACTTTATGCCTTGGATATTTAGCAGCCTTCTACAGAGTAGGATTTCCAACATTATTTTCTGAAAGTCTAATAAAAAGTCTTTAGAGAAGCCGATTAGATTATGACAGAAATGTATAGTTCAGATTAAACAGACTAACACAATCATTGGAAAACCTGATTTGTAAGTAAATTAACATCGTCTTAGACTGATTAATGTCTCTTAATGAGGGAGAAGGAAAAACATCCTTCAATATTTTCAATTTTTGAAATCCCGAGCTCTTGTTTTTGTAGAGAAACAGTTGACTGTAGATTTGTGAATGGAGGACTGGGGGCAGATGGGGATGAGAAGGAAGTAGTTCTCCCTAATGATGTGAGGAAGATTATGGTGAGATCTCTGGTTATCAGGGCTCTAGAGAAAAGAAAAAGGAGAGAGAAAATGAGGTGAGCAGAGACATGGTCAGGCAACATGGTGGTTGAACTCTCAGACTTTCAAAAAACGCTTTGCTCACAAATGCCGTGTATTCCTTTGAGGTAAAGGGTGAATCAGAATTCCCTGTGGGGTGAGTTTGAGTAATAGGTTTGAGGTAATGAGTCAGGGAAAGCTTGAAGCCAAGAGGGAAACTGAGACAAAGAAGGTGAAGTCTGCTTGCACACAATGGGTATGAGTGCAGAATTTCCCAATAAGCAAGAGGCCTCCTTGTCAGGGGAGCAGGCCCACTAGAGGTGGTTGGATGGAGAGACAGAATGCAATGGACCCCGTGCTCCCAGCAGGCAGTCAGCTGGAGGCCATTGTTACAGAGGCGGGTGTGTCCTTGGGAAGAGCACCCCAGGGCTGGAGAGGAGAGCAGCTGCTCTGTCCTTGGGCAGCAGAAGCTGAGGCAAAGGGTTTCTTGTTCCATTTGTCCCGACAGCCCCATCTTGATCCTTTCTATTTCAAGGGTTTCACATCAGGCAAGGAAAGCATGCTCATGTTGAAGCAGGGAACTGAAAAAACTTTAGTTCACATCCTTACCCCACAAAGCTCAGCCCTGAGACCCAGGGCTGCGGGATGACACCTTAGGCAATAAATTTAAGTTGATGGCTTTTTCTGCTTCTGTGAAACCCCTGATACTCTAGATTGGTGGAACAGCGTTCCTGGTGCCAGGCTGACTAAGCAAGGGCGACCTCAGATAACGGAAAAATGTTAAATATGTTACTGTATGTAAAGCTGTGGAAACCAGGATAACGCCTGTCAGAAATTATTAACTGCCTTTCTTCCCTGGGCCTCTCTGTGTACCCTGAGCTGCGTACACAAAGGACCATTTGATTTGGGTCTGTTTCTGCCCCTTACGGTTGCTGACTAATAAATCTCCTCTTAAATTCTTTCTGAATCTGCAAAGTCTCTTTGTTCTCCCTGGTTACTTTTCAACAATGTTATTTCTTTTATATTTCTTTAGTAAATTCTTCCCATCCACCTTCTTAGTTCATTTTGTCCTGGAATGGCTTTCAGTTAGTCTTACGCTCTGGGGTGATCCTCCATATCTTTGATAGGGTCCCATAGTGCACCCTGGTGACTTGGATGTTAAGCTCCTGCCTGGGGCACAGTCCACATACAGCCCAAGGATCTGAGTTTGTGGCCTGGGATGGGGGTGGGGGAAAACCCTAAAATGAACAACTAAATAAAGCTGTATCTTCCTCCTCTCTGTTTCTGCCTGCTGCCTGCCTGCCTTTGTTCCTATCTGCTAGATTACATTTAAAAAATAAGTTCTAGCACATTTCTATCTTTTCTTCTTTGTCTGTATTGGGAGACCTAAGCCATAGAGAGCAGAAGGGGAGAGGAAGGACAACACCCCGGAGCAGAGAAGAGGGGTTGACAGCTGGTCTCGAGTCCTGCACTGACTGCCCTCCAGGTACAGGACTCAGATCAGGCCGCCAGCCCCTGGGGTCTGACATCGAAGTCCCAAGTCCTATCAAAAGGCTTTGAAGAGGGTGTTGCTGACTTAGAACCTGACCATGGAAGCACCCCCAATGCAAATCCAGCTGGGACTCTCCCTCCCCATGAACTAGAACTGACACCTGGGCTCCCTCTGGGACCTGCGTCAGTCCTCATGGACTCGCAGGGGAAGCTCACCTGCTCCAGGACTGGGGCCCCGGGTGCTCTGCGCTCTCTGCAGGGCCCATAGAGACAAGGGTCCTGTAGGCTTCAAGCTGGGAAGTGACTTCATCATGTAGGTCCTGGCTCCTAAGCTCAGGGCTTATCCCTGAGTCCCTGTGGCCACTGTCTCAGTTCTCTGGAGTACTGGGGTGTTTTCTTCCTGGAGCCCGTTCCACTTTCTCAGGATTCCAGATTGCCTAAGGATAAGGAAGGATGGTCCTCTCCTTTCCTGGATGTTCCACCAACTTCATCCAGTCGAACCCAATTTCCATGATCTATCTGTAGTCTGAGGGCGCAGTCTCACCTCGCTCAGTCTGATGTCCCAAACCTGCTGCTGAGAACATGCCCTGTGCCCACCTACCCCTCATGGAAGTATGTCACCTCCATTGCCACAAGGCTGCATTGACGTCCCTTCTGATGTGGTGGATCCCTGGTCCCTGATTGGCTCTCAGTCTCGCAAGGTGCCGTGTCCACCTCCCTCTTGGCTTCCCTGTCTCCTTTAGGATGGAGAGCAGAATGTGCCCTTCGGGTCCCTCCCAGGTGGGGAGAGCTCCTGCCCACTGCTCTGCGTGCAGGCCAGGCAGCAGACAGGCTCTGTGCAGATGATGGGGCTCCCCTACCTCCCACAGGATCTGGAACTCCAGAGTCATCAGGGCAGATGGGCAGTCCTCATGCCTCCTCACTTCCCTAGGGAAGGGGTGTGAGCTGAGCAGGAGCTCAGGAGAAAGCTGTCACCCAGCCACTAGCCATCCCCCCACACCTGTCCTGTATCCTGTTTAGCAGAAAAGATTTTTTCCTTATTCTTGTTGTAAGACAAAACTTTAATAAAAATTGGTCAGTTAGCGGTATGTAATAGTTCACTGGGCTAAAAAGTGACAGAGGACTGTATTAGAAATTTAAAATAGGTGTGTTCTGGTAATCTAGCAGACCAGTCCACTGCCTCTGGCTGATCATAGTCCATATACATCCCAAGGACTCAGGTTCGAGACCCGGGACTGGGGAAAACAACAAGTAGGAACAACTAAAGTAAATAAAATGCTTCCTCTTCTCTCTTCCTGCTTGTTTGCCTTCACTCCTTCCTTCACCTTTCCTTAAAAACAAAATAAGAAATTTAAAATAGATGTTGGAGCAAATGTTACACATTATCATCACCTTCTTCCTTCACAGATTGCTCAACATATTTCTCTGCCTATTCCCTTATGTCTTTTGGAGCAATTTCATGTCCTTCTTTAGTTAAATTACCAACCCAACTGAGTTCTAGTTCAAAATCCTTTTTCTTAACTTCATTGTGTAAATTACTTTGGAAACATCTTTAACAACATCACAACAGGTCATTTCTTTCCTCTGCAGCTTTTCAATATCTGTCTGCAGCTTGTCTGGCTTGGCAAATGACATAGCCCCCAAAATAGGCTGAACATATTTCCTTGAGACAAAAACGGGACATTGGGCTGGCACAAAAAGCCTGGGGCGGGGGGCGGGTTGTGTGCTGGCCGCCAGGGGAGGGCAGGAGGCCGAGCAAGCCCAGTAGAAGCACAGCAGCAAGAAAGTGCTATGTGACATGATGCCGATCAGTGATCACATAATAATGGCATGTGGTCCGGTGGGACTTCATACCGCCATCAGGGCCGGTGCAAGGAATTTTGGCCTCTTAGGTAAAAACCAAATTTGGTGTCCCTCTAAGCTCTGTTCGAAATGTCTTGCCTAACATACATGCCATTTTAGCCGCTCCAGTGCCAGAAATGCCCCAAAACTTCACAGTGCCAGAGATGCCTCATAGTGCCAGAAATGACCCCCGTAATTCTTACTTGTGGCTCCACCACGCTGCAATGTTCTGCTCCCTTTGAAGGAACAAGTGAGTGGGGTGGAGGTGGGAAATCCTCTTCCTGTGGCTCCTATTTCCTCACAGGGGCTGGGAAAAGCAGTAGTAACCAGGCCCATTTCAGTCAGTGCTGGCTAGGGTGTCTGTAATGCAGGGCAAAAGGGACAGTTGCTTTTGGGCTCCCTCAGCAGACTGGGCTTAGGGAAATTCAACTGCCCCTTTTACTCCATGTTAAAGATGGTCCTGGCTTATTAAAAATGGGACAAAACTCATATTTACATGAAAATGACAGGATGGTTGGAAAATAAGGGGGGAAAAGGTACGTCCTGTTTAAAACAGTGGGCATGGTAAGCCGATCCAGAAACCATGTGAAGCCCCTGATGGGCCATGTGTAGACCTGTGCGGAGCTGTTCCCACAGAAGCCCCTGGAGGAAACTGCTGCAGAGGTCTCGGGCTGCGGAGTTTCAGCACAGTTCGTATGCAGGCTCTCTCTGCAAGATGCTCAGGGGACGTTGCAGCCAAAGTCGGATCTCAAGTTGGAAGCTTCTTCTCTTGCAATGTCTGCTAAAGAACCGACTTCTGCCAACAGACATGCTGCTGACATCCCTACAGGCCGAGCAACGAAGTTGTTTGTGGGGCCCTTCTTCACGAAGCTGAGAGGACTGATTTTTCTGCCCTGAAGACAGCACCATCTTCACGTCTGAGTCTAATAGCTGTCCTGCTGTTTTCCGCAGCCTTCACAGCACCTTCTACTTGAAACTCTTCCATCCAGAGAGAGAGTGGAGCCTGAGAAGTCACGAGGTGCCAGCTGAGTTTGTCATGTAAAGACACCGAGACGCCAAAACTTTGAACGTCTGGATGAGGTTACGTTCCAAACTAAGGTCGTGTGAGCCTTACTTTCCAAACACTCAAATGAGACATAAGCAACACCCAGAAGACCAGAAGGTGACTCATTCTCACTTGAATTAGATCTCATTTCACTGATAAGAGGATTTTTGAGGGCTTTCTGAATGCTTACTACAAAAGAGATGTGTTTATCATCCCTATAGTCTGGTGTCCCAGAAATACGCATTTTCTCATTCTCTGAAAATCAGTGTAATCTGTTGCCCACCACTCCCTACCTGTATGGTGGAAAGTTCCCTCCCTTCTTCTGGAGGCCTCTTCCCACCTCTTTCCCTTGGGGAGGGGTCTTTGGAGGAGAAGCTCATCAGACATGGGCGTCCCTCCCTGCGGGCCTCGGGCTTCTCTAGGGCTCCTGGGTCCCTGGTCTTGTTTCATGCTGGGCCACTCTGATTCCTGCTAGTTCGGCCTCCCTGCAGATGAGGGGTCACGTTCTGAGGGCGCCCCAGCCACACTCTGAGTCATCAGCTCCTCCGCGCTGTCAGGAGCCAAGGGCAGCAGTGTGGACTCTCGCACCACTCCTCTAGGTCTTCTCCCCTCTGCCTGCCTTTCTCGGAGCCCCTGTCAGATCTCAGACTTCCAGATAAAAAGCCAGGGGTAGGGTGGGACTCACACAAGTTGTATTTGTGTGGCCAGCTCCCTACCTGAAGTCTCACAATAAAGAGACCTGGGTACTTCTTAGAAGAAAGTCAGTGATTTTGAGGAGGAAGAGGAAAGGGAAAAAGAGTTTAGTGTGGCAGTAAGTTGTCCTGCCATATAATGTTTTTTGTCCTTAAGTTAAATGTGCCATAAAGGAAAGAAGATGAAGGGGAGTGGGAGGCCCACAGCAGCCGGATGACAAACTCCTTGTTGGGTGCCCATCCTGGAGAACTGGACAGGTGCTGTGCAGAGAGGGCGGCTGGGGGCCCCTGGAAGACAGTGTGTTTGTGTGGATGATGAAGGGTGCTGTCTCCCAGAGACAGGCCTTGTGACAAGTTTTCTCATTCCTCTAAGAGCTTCTCACGCATTTCTAATCACAAATACTCCACACGGCACACTCTCCCATCCCCGCCCCCACAGCCACCAAGATCACAAGCTGCCCAGATGGTTTCCACCCTCCCTTTCCAGGCCCTTCCACTCCAGTGAAAATCTGTGTTGTCTTCTTTCTCTGAACTCACAGTCATGGCTTTGTCTTATTTACCTTCTGAGGTTTATGTTATGAAAGCAAGTAGCATCGATTTTCATTTCTAGACAGTAAAGTATTACCTGCCATCCCCACCCCCAGTGCCCTTACTCGTAGATTCTGGAATCACTGGACCAGACTGAGGTCAGAGTCAGCCCTCAATCTCTCTGTGGGGTCAGCCCTAAAAGGAAGGTCAGTGTGCACTGCCATGCCTTCTGGCCAAGCCTGGAGAGCCTGGAGGGCCTCATCACAAGTCCCCTCCTTGTCACTTTGGCCCCATGGTCAAACATGCCACCAAACAGCCTCCTCATCAAGGGCGCTATGCAGGTTCCTCTCGGCCCCGATGGCAGGTTGTATCCCTGCCAGGCAGGCCAGTCACCTCCTCCCTAGAACCAGAGCTCCCCTTGTCCTCTTAATTCTTAGAGCCTGCCTTCCACCACCCCTGCTTCTTTCTACCTACCACCTCCAGGGCCCAGGTCCCCAGCCCTGCACTGAGATAATAAATGAGGTCGGTCTCATATTCCATGTCACCTGTGTGATCCAGCCATGTACACAACCCTAGGTGGGAAGCTCTCCCCCTGCACCCACAGGGTGAACCTAAGGTCATCACCCACCTTCATAACCCGGGGAGGAAGCAGCATGCAGTGGTTGCTAACGAGCCCTCTGGACTTGGAAGTTTTGCAGTGTGAGTCAGGGAAGAGAATATGACTCCCCTGGGCCTGAGAGAAGGAGCAGGACCCCCTCCCTCTCCTGTCCTAGCTCTTCACAATTGGCATCATCAGGAGTGTCAGGAGAAGCCCGCCATAGACTAGTTTTGAAAATCAGTATGCTTCTGGAGACAGGATAGGGTGCAAGCCGAGGCCGCTCAGAAGACAAGGCATTAACCGAGGGCACCTCTAACTGATCGCACAGGGAGGGAATTGCGGTGGGGCAGGCATGGGCACTGGCATCACAGAGCAATTTCCACTGAGACTGTTCCTGGGGAGAACAGTCTTCTGGGGCCCTGTGAAGGCCAGGGGCCCTTAGGGGGTATGATACAGAGATTTGGAGCCCAGTGGGGTGAGAGGTACAAGCTGTGTGAACCTAAGCAGATTGCTGTCATCGGTTTTGGTTCAGAAAATGGGAATAATCGTACCTATCACACTGTGGGTGAGAGGAGCAAAATGCAGACGCTGCTTTTGACTCAGTGCAGACCCTGGGTAAATGCTCAGTTGAATATGATCTTTATTATTGCGAGTAATTGAATCTTTCTGAGACCATGGGTCAGATAAAAAAAATACGTTTATCGAATGAACTTTCTATGTGATCATAGGCTGAAGGAGAAGTTAAGAAGAAACAGAATGTTAGCAAGTGTTCACTTGAACCTGGTGGTAGATAAAGTAGGTCTCAGGTTCAGCCAGAGGCTGGAAAGTATTTTGTTAGTTTTCTGTTGGTGGTATAAAATTTTTTTAAATCACACAAATTCAGTGTTTAGAACCCACAAATTCATCCCTCTTACTATCCTGGTTTTCAGAAGTTGAGTCTCATGCGGTTAAAAACAAGTTGTCAGCAGGCTGGACCTTTTGCGGGGTTCTAGGGCACAATCATTTCCTGCTTTTTTCAGCTTCTAGAAGCTGCTGGCATCTCTCACTGAGGACCCTCCCTTCTTCATATTGTGGGGGTTTTCAGGGTAGCTCAAAGCACCCATGGCAGAGTTAGGCGAGTGAGCAAGCAGAGGTTTAATTAGAGGGTAAAGGGATGGAGGTGACCAAGGGAGGTCCAGACTCTGTAGGTTCAGGGTCGCTCCACATACCAGACAGGTGCAGTGAGTAAGCAAGTTGGGGGTCCATTAGTGGGGAGCAGAGAGAGTGAGAGGATGGAGCCAGCCAAGGGAAGCTGAGACCCCCATTAGTGGGGAGGCTGACTAGAGGCTTTGCCAGTGGCCTGAGGTTTTAAGGGAAAATCCCACAAGGCGAGGAAGGGGGATGGAGAGAGGAGTCTGCAGACCAGGTTTCAGTTCCTGATTGGCCAAGGTGACATTGTCCTTTGAAGTTATTGGTGGTCTTCTTCAACTGATGTCATTCTTTTTTGTTTCTTGGTGAAGGGGTCTGTACTGATCATGTACTACATGTCCCACATGTCAAACTTGTCCATCAGCTTCCTTTTCTATCCGGATGCATCCACAACTGGGTGCTGGAGCCAGAGGCAATTCACTGTCCTGATAGCTGAACTTTAATCCCTGGTCTAAGGCCTGCTCTCGTCGGGGCTCTGACACACATCACTGCAGCCTCTTTCTTCTATCATCACACTTCCTCCCACTGACCCAAATCCCCTGCCTTCTTCTTACAGGGACCTTTATGATCACATTGCACCATGCAGGGAATCCAATCTAGTTTTCCTAACTCAGATCCTTCACCTCACCTCAAAGGCCCTCTTTGCCATGGTGCTTAGAATCACAAATTCCATGGGACAGGGTCTAGACACTGAGGTGGAACAGCTAGCAACCCCAAAATGTGTGCTTTGTTCATGGGGACCACTTCACACGGAAGGCAATCAAGACCCAGCAGGCTTAGCAGATAAGTCCGTGGCCTCTGCCTGGTGCAATCTGCATACGTCCCACAGAGCAGGGCTCACAACACACGGCTGTGATCAGGGCGTGGCGGGTGGGGGAGGAGGGCAGAAGAGAAGAGAACGAGATGAACAATACAATAAATAAATAAAATGCTTCCTCCACCTCATCCTTCTTCCTGCCTGCTGCCCACTCACCTTCATCCTGCCAGCACCTGTCCTTGAAAGCAAGAAGAAACGCTGATGTTCAACAAGACCGCACTGAACTGTGAGTTACCAGTAGCATAGATGGTGATGATTTGGGAAGAAGTAGTTAGTTTACTCTGCTGTTACTTTGACAAAACGGGACAAAGCAAATGCTCACGTTTCACTTCCAAGAAATGAGCTGGGACTACAACCGAGATCTCTCTGTCTCTGACCCGCCTTGTACAAGCTCGCTTATTTCTTTTAATAGGAAATATCTTCAGCAGATGTCTCTTCAGTGAGGTCCTATGTCCGCAGTTCCCTTAAGTTGGGCAAACCTCTTCAGAGAGTAGCACATGACACACTCCTTAGGGTCTCCCAAATCCTCGGAGCTTGTAAGTCAGACTTTATTCTCCTATTTTATAACCGCCATGTGGAGACAGAGAAGAGCTCGCTCTCCCTGGGTGACTCGCTCCCTCTGTGGTGGTGCAGGCTCAGCACGCTGGCTGGTCCTGGGGAGCATGTCTGCTCCTGGGTGGCCCTGGCAGCCCCTGGCAGCTTGCAGTTGTGAAGCTGAGCTCCCAGACACTCGGAGCCTGCACTGCTGTCCCGCCTTCTGCCCTCCCTGGGGTGGGGGGAGCAGAGATGGGAAAACGCCTCCTCCTGCTGCTGCTGGTCCTGCCCTCACTGCTGGGCGTCCGCAAGGTGAGTACTGGGGCGCGTGAGGAGGGTGGTGGGATGCAGGACAGTCTGGAAGAGGGTGCTTTCTCTCTCCAGGCATCTGCGTCCCTGGCTCTGCCTCTGCCTACCTTGCTGGGCAGGTGCACTGACCATCCAAGTTATGATTTAACCTGGGGCAGTTCACTTTTGCAGGGCTACATTTCAATGATATTCTGTTGTTAAGTTTGTTAGAATAATTTTTACTAAACACTTTTGAAGCTGAAATGTTTCGGACTCCACTTTTTAATGCAAATGTTGTATCAGGATGGACTCCTAAGGTCAGGGCCGAAAGGAGAGGCCTCTAGGGATGGAGAAATGAAAGGAGAGAGAGAGAGAGAGAGAGAGAGAGAGAGAGAGAGAGAGAGAGAGAGAGAGAGAGAGAGAGAGAGAGAGAGAGAGA